>CM035235.1:8142231-8449096 GCA_020226215.1 Sindora glabra
AATATAATTGTTAAGTTGAAACAAGGATGATAAGTTAAACGGGGATAACTGGAACATTTGGCATCAGAAAAATTTCTTATATTTAGAAGAGCAAGACGCTTAGAAACCCTAAACCATGTCATGATTGAGCCTGAACACAGAAACCTTGCTCAGCATAGGAGAAATGCTGAAGCTTATACTGTTTGGAAAAGGAAAAATAGTATTACCCGCGTCACACTCTTGAGTGCAATGACGGACAACCTTATATGCGATCACAAAAAATACTCAACTGTTTAGGGAATGTGGATAACCCTGAAAGAAAATTTTAGTGGTACTTCAGCCACCAAACTAAGAAGAATCGTAATTAAGTTTGATACTTACAAACTTCGGCCTAATACGCCGATGAAACAACATTTGAGAGAAATGTCAAACATGATTCGAGAGCTGAAAACAGCGAGGCATGCACTTTCTAATGAGCAGCAAGTGCAGGCAGTGATTAGATCACTCCCTGCCAGTTAGGAATACATGAAGGTAAACTTGACTCACAATGAGAGCATTTTTACATTTGATGATGTGGCGCGACATCTAGAACTTGAGAATGAACATTTAGAGGCTTATTGGTCCTCCGGACAAGCCTATCTAGTAGAGGGATCAAGATTCTCACATTCTAAGCCTAAATACAAGAAAGGCAAGAAGTTCCAGAAGAGAAAAATTGGACCCCATTCCAAGGGCAAGAAAACCTTCAAAAAGAAGAAGGAAAGAAATGGTTCAAAGAACTTTGATCTAAAGAAAATTAAGTGTTATGCATGCCAGAGAATGGGTCATTTTGCTCGAGATTGCACTCAACAAAATGAGTAGAATAAGGCATTACTGGATACTAAAATTTTACATTTTTCATATGTTTCCAGTGCTGTTTTTCTAATAAAATCTCATCCTTTGTGGATTTTGGATTCAGGCACCACAAACCATGTGAGCAAGGATAAAGGATCCTATACGGATTACCGTCGATTATCAAGTCAGAGCAGGTGGCTATACATTGAAAACAACGCAAAGATTGAGGTTAAAGGAATTAGGACATGCAAATTAGATTTGCGTGGAGGAAAGACCTTAATTTCATATGATGCATTGTATGCACCTGATATTTGATGGAATTTAATTTCTGTTAGTTCCCTACTACAATATAATTTTTTGATCAATTTTCATGACAATATTGCAGATATTTTTAAAGACAATATATATTATTGTTCTAGTTTCATTTCCGATGAATTTGTCATTTTAGATAGAGTTGATAATTCTGCTTACGATTGCTTGACTGCTTCTACTTCCAATCTAAATGATGATATGAATATTTGGCATGCTAGACTAGGATATATTAATCAAAATAGAATGATTAAACTAGCAAAAAAAGGCTTGCTAGGACCAATTTCAAAATTGGAAATGTCCTTGTGTGAATATTGTTTAGTTAGTAAAGCAACTAGAAAACCATTCGAAAAAGGGATTAGGGCAGAAACTCCATTACAACTAATTCATTCTGACATATGTGCTCCTTTGAATGTGAGGGTAAGGCATGGAACTTGGTATTTCATCACTTTTATTGATGATTACTCACGATTCGGTCATATCTATTTAATTTCACACAAATCAGAAGCATTAGAATGCTTTAAACGCTATTTGAGCGAAGTTGAAAATCAAATAGATAAGAAAATCAAAGCGCTCAGAAACTGACATGGGACTGTAATACTTATCGAACAATTCAAAGAGCTTCGTGAAGAAAAGGAATAATAAGGACAATTAACAATCCCTGGCACTCCACTAACAAAATGGAGTAGTTGAAAGAAGAAATAGAACTCTTCTAGACATGGATTAGGTCAATGATGGCGCAAGCAAATCTACCATTTTCATATTGGGGAGATGTTTTATTAACAGCCACTTACAAACTTAACTATGTGCCCTCAAAGTCTGTTACATCCACACCCTATAAACTCTAGACAAAACGCCAATCTGATTTGAGCGTACTCAAACCATAGGGGTCTGCTGCGTATGTCCATGATACTTCCCATAGATATGGAAAATTGGGTCCAAGAGGGAAGAAATATATTTTTATAAGATATTTAAATCTTTCTAAGGGTTACGTTTTCATCGATAAAAACGAAGATGGAATAGTAACAGAACTTGAATCAAGAGACGCCACATTCCTAGAAAGTGAATTTCCTAGCAGAGGTAAAATTGATCGTACTATGTCATTTTATGAACAACAAGATCAAATGGATAATAGCGAGTCTTATCTATCTTATCCAAGTGAAAGCTCTCAAAAAGTACCTGCTATTCCAAGTGGGAGCTCTGAGAGAATAAAAGAAAATCCTATTTTTGGAGATGACATAATACAGGGAACCCCACTACGGAAAAGTAAAAGAGAAAATGTACCCAAAAGACATTTTTCAATTGAAGGATCAGCGCTTATGGTTACTCCTCAAGATGAAGAAGAGCCCAAAACAATACAAGAGGCTCTGAGTTGCCCTGCTAAGAAATAGTGAAAGAAGGCAATGGAGGAAGAATTAGACTTAATGACAACTAACCAAGTTTAAAAACTAGTTAACCTACCATTTGACCGAAAGGCAAATGGGAACAAATGGGTTCTCAAAATTAAAAGGAAAGCAGATGGATCAATTGAAAGATATAAAGCTCGATTAGTTACAAAGGGGTATACACAACAGGAAGGAATAGATTATGAAGATACATTTTTACCTATTATGTGTTTCAATTCCATAAGATTGCTTCTAGCCATAGTAGCAAATTTAGATTTAGAATTACATCAAATGGATGTAAAAATCGCTTTTCTCAATGGAGAACTGGATGAAGAAATCTACATGGAACAACTAGTAGGTTTCATACAAAAAAGAGAAGAAAAGAAAGTTTGTAAATTTTAAAAGTCCATTTACGGACTCAAACAGTCATCCAGAAAATGGTATTTAAGGCTTCACCGAGCGATAACCTCATTTGACTTTCAAATGATTGAGGAAGACCATTGTGTTTACATCAAATGGTATGAAAGCAATCTAGTGATATTATCCCTTTACGTGGATGACATACTATTAGCAGGGAATAATCTGAAATCGATTATGGCCATTAAAGAATGGACTATCCTCGAATTTTGAGATGAAAGACATAGGGTGAGGCAAGATTATATCCTTGGAGTCAAGATCATTAGGGATCGCTTCCAAGAGATTGAATTTCTCTTTCTCAAGAAACTTATTTATGAGAAATTCTTGAGAAATTTAACATGAAAGATTGCAAACCTATGGATACACCTACAAATAAGAGTGAGCCATTGAGTCACGACATGTGCCCTCAGAATGAATCTAAAAGAAAGCAATGGAAAGAATTCCTATTCCAATGCAGTTGGTAGTCTTATATATGCAATGATGTGTACAAGATCGGATATTTGTCATGCAGTCGGACTCGTAAGTAGATACTAGTTAAAACCCAGATAAAAGCATTGGAAAGCTGTCAAGCGAATATTGAGATATTTAAAAGGCACGATTGATTACGCATTGTGCTACCAAGGAAAAGATTTGTGCTTAGTCAGATATTCTGATACAGATTGGGTAGGAGATCTGGATAAGCGAAAATCCACATCAGGATACTCATTCTTTCTAAACAATGGCGTCATATCATGGTGTAACAAGAAACAGACATGCATTGCATTATCGACAATGGAAGTTGAGTTCGTAGCATGTCTGCAGCGGTACAAGAGGCTATATAGCTGAAAAGATTTTTAGAACATTTAGGAATTTGTGGAAAAAACTTAGATCCTATCTTGATATATTGTAATAGTCAGGCAGCCATCGCCTATACAAAGGATCCGAAGTATCACAGTAAGACTAAGCACATTGATATAAAATATCATTTTATTAGAAATGTCATAGCACAAAAGGAGATCACCGTTCAACACATTTCTACGCAAAAGATGATAGCAAATCCATTTACTAAGCCAGTACCTAGAGATGTGTATATTAAACATGTAAAGTCTCTTGGTATGCGTAGAATGTAATCAAACATTTTCTAATTTAAAAATGAACAAAGTATATTTCATTCAATTACAAATGTTTTAGTGTGTGTATGAGTATACAAATGTCTTGTATGTATGTCGTACAAGTTGATAAGGTTGATTCTCTCACACGAACAACCGCCTCTGATGCTCATGAGGAATGGGCAAAGATGAAACATGTGTTCACCAATATAACAATGAGAAATTTTTTTTTGGTAGAGAAGTAACACAAAGTAAAATATGTCGCCTCGACAAAGAGATAAAAAGTAAGGTCGAGATGAGATCCAAGAAACAAAATATGGATCGACTTGTGAATTATCCCATTTTCCACAATACCTGTAACCAGACAACAAATTCTTCAAAGTTTGACGTCAAAAAATGAGTCAAGTGAAGTGGAAGAATTCAGGTTAGGTACTGTGTGTACTTAAACTAAAGTCTGTATAGTGTCACTAATAAAAAATGACATACGCCTTTATGCTAAAAGGAAAACACCGTAGCATATGATTCATACCACATGTGTAAAAGAACCACAAATGGGAAGCAAGTGAAAGATCCCTGATTCATTGCTGTGTGAGTCCCAGAAAAGAAAATTCTTTTCATGGATACCCTTCGACTTTGATGATATCATGGAGAGATGATACAGTGCTCGCTACCTTAGTATGCATCTTATGATCATGATATAAATGGTTTAAGAGATAAAATACTAGGAAAGCAGCTATTTTCAAATTAAAATGATATGTGGGTGAAAGAAAGATTTCTCAACATATACACAATTATGCTAGTATCTGAGATATGTACATTATGAAGTTAATTTAGGTAATTTCATAAGTGTGGATACTATGCATATGTAAATAGTAATCTGAGTTTATATTAAAGCTCGCGAGGGATCAGATTTACAAGTGGAAAGTGTATATGAGATAATCTAGGGCATCCGAGACATAATATAAACAAATGCAAGATAGGGTCGTTTTGTGCTGATCTTATCAGGATTTCTAGTACAAGAACACCCGAGAAGACGTCATGCTCACGCGATCACAATGATGCACCAACTATGAACCCAAAAGAGAGATGGAGGTTATATGATGGGACTTATTCCATTATGTGCGAGCGGGAGATGTAAAGTGTAGATATGGGGTATACCCATAATGGGAGATCCACATCTTATATATATTAAATATTTAAGATTATATTTAGATTTGAAGGTGGTTATTTTGATAACCACCTCCCCCATTTTTGAAAATGGGAGAAAACTTCCAGAACCGTTACGAAGTCATGATCAAAATAGTAAAATTAGAAAGTTTTTGGTTGGCTCCCCTTTTTTCTTCTGCAATTTTTTCACTCCCTCTCTGAGTTCTCTGTACGAACCAATATTTGAGTAGTAAAGTCATCGTGGAAAAGCAAGCAGGAGTTTAGTGTAATTCTTGTATACCGTGTGAATCAGAATGCTTACAGTGGAAGTCAGCGTCACCTACGATCATCAAGTAAATATTCCGCATTTTAATTCATCGTATGAATTTCCTTCACCTATCTTGTAGTCTTCCTCTGTTGTAGTGGCTTGAGATAGCCATCTCTTTTGGGAAGCAGCAAGTAGAGAGGAAGAATTTGACGTAGGATTTGCATTAACCGGGCCTTCACATGTCCAGGCCCTGGAAGAATGATAAGCTGAAGAATAGAGACAAAAGTACAAATCAAAATGTAGATAATTTATCATTCAATAAAATATAAACCCATATAGATTAGGCATTCTAGTCTAAACAGCAGTTGAGAGAAGATATACTGGAATCATGGCTAATTCAATTTAGGTAAATCAAATGCAATTCAAGGACCGAACAAAAGGGGAGTTGAATATTAAGAAAGGCATAAAGAAATTGGTTAGCTAGTGGCCAAAATTTTCAGAACAATGGAGAGATGGTACGAAAGGAATACTGTCACGTGGGCTGGAAGCATTACACGTAGCATTACACATGAAGAGCCAACAAATCAGAAATATATATTGCAAAATATTAAATAGGAATAAGTCTTGAAGTTGAAACTTGCTGCTATTTGATTTGGCATGTTATTAAATTCTGATATAGATTATGCATTTCGAATAACGGTGGAAATAAACAAGCGAGGGAAGTTTGGCATAATTAGATGCATTAGACACAAAAGGTCCATTATTAAAATAGGGAAAAAGATTACTAGTGAGATGCATTTGTTTCCAAGAAACCAGCCACGGAACTCCATATATTTCAATATAGGCGTAAGTTACCATTGGCTTTCTTCAAATTCAGTGTACAATTATATGTATTATTCAATGCTTCTACTAATTTTTAAAATTTATCTCACTAACATATTAAAACACATATACCCAACCACTGGAAGAAATTAACCAAAAGGAAGCAGTCCAATCCAGTATCAACATCTTTAAAAAACAGAAGTCTCGACAACAAAAACTTCAATAAATTGGAAATTCCAAGGCTTAACTGTGAAAATTTTAATAATAATATTACTAATTGCATCATGTGAAAAAGACATTAACATGTCTTAATAAATGAGACATTAACTTTAGTTGTCAACTAATATTTTAGGGAGAAACTTTGTTACCGATTGGGAGTGAATAGAACAATTTAAGATTTACGGAGTAACAATTCTTATTTATAATTTATAATAGTTACTAGATCACCTATAATTGAGAATTATCTATTATCACATCAATGAATTAGATTAAAATCTATGCCCAAACTTTTATATTTTACTTATTATTAAATTAATAGGTATAAAATAAAAAAAATCTAACATTAACAAGATATCAATGACAAATCAGGCACACCACTCTAAAGATTATACTAGCATCTCTCATCTTCAAAAGTATAGGCCTCCTTTTTCTAATAAACTTACCCTCATTTCCTCCTTGTTAAAGATAAACTCAACTCCACTACTCAGAAAAATAAGGTAAGAGGAGGTGTGTGTATGTTCTAAAAAATTATGCAATGTGAGTACAATTAAATTAAACCTATAGAAGAATAAATATAATTATACATGAATGCAAAATTTGATACTTACAAAATTTAGAAAATCAAAAGGGTCAGCGAGGGAGAGAGAGCATTAGCCCCAGTGAAGAGGAAAACTTGAGAGGAAGTTTGTGGAAGAGGCTTGTCTACATTGTGATCCCAGCAATCGAAGAACCGCTCTAGCCATGGCTTACTGATGCAAAGTAGAGAGAGGCTCCAGCCTTTGAAGGATGCAAGAGAGTCTGAGAGAGTGCAATGTGCTACGAGTACCAAAGAGAGAGCGAGAGTTTTGCAAATTTTGTTACAACCATAAAATCTCGTGATACACCCGGCACATATCTTGTAGATCTTTTTATTACTTGTGGAGGATTCAATTATAAATTGGGAAAATACATATTATCTCCTTTAATTGCTTCATATTTGCCTCCTTGCACATCTTATATCGTGCGATTTTATTAAAGCTTCAAATGAAACTTAATACCCATCATGCTATGAATTCTTGCCGAATAGCATTTGATAGAAGGCCATGATCTTCATGACCATTAGACACTACAGTGCTAATGAGGCGTAGTTTGCATAATATGACAATAACGGAACTTTTGGGGTCTTATTTTTTATTTAACATATCCCTATAATTGACCCCTTTTTTTTTTCTTTTTTGGGGTAAGAAAAAATGACGAGAGACAATGACAGGTAAAGAAACAGAGGACGATGGATTATTGAAAGAAGTTTTTTTTTTTTAATTTTTTTTTTGAATATTTAAAAAAATATTACATCAAAAAATTACAAAATTTGAACAGTGGATAATAGATTGACAAACCATCAATTGAATGAAAAATTCACAAACAAATGTATTCCTCCTCACATGTATAACGCATTTGTTAATAATTGATTTAATCCGCACAATTTATGGAAACATGGTCTAAGCAAGAAGTTCTCGTCTGTATAAGCACTGAAAGCTTTCTTCATTGTATGATCTCCTATGTTACCATGATGGTTTTTTCCTTCACTCTTCGATGGTTTACCAACAGTCTTCTTGGATATCATTTAAAGGCAAGGTCACCAAAGTTCTTCATATGTTCTGTTGATGACTTGTTACGCTGGGAATTTCAACCAAACAACACTACAGAATGTGGTGATAAACTTTTAATGAAAGGATGAATAAAATAATCTTTATATAAAACTACAATAATCTCAGTTGATAAGAGTATAGAATATCCACTCCCCACGAAAATATTTTAAAGAATATTGTGTTATAAAATATTTCTGAAGATGCCCGCCAGCAACGATTAAAAAATTGGTGTTACCCAATCAAAGTGGAGGATTCATTGCTTGTAATCATGAGTCCACCCAGCGAAATAAGTTATGACTCAATAACTGAAATCTGGCTTGAACCTTGTCATATTCAGAAATTTGAACTCGAGCTCAACTGAAAATTAAAGCCATACTCTACAAATGATCATTATATAAATCTTTAACAAACTCGAGTTTAATAATCTCAAAGCCCAACTCAAGCTAAAACCTCGACCAAGCCAAGCCTCAGTGAGGAAAATGTATTTGTGTGGACAAAAGTGGCTGGCACCGCCAGCATCACGAAACAGAAGCAACCCTAATAGGCTCATCTTTACAACTATGCCTAGTAACATGCAAAGGAAAACCTACCAATCACGAAAACGAGCTCATTATATAATTCAGACAGAAGGATTGTAAAAAAGAAATGGCCAGAATTGTATCAAATTATCCCCATATTTGATGTCCCAAAATGGCACACCATATGAAGACATTATTTTTCAAATCATCCTTAGCCATTAACCATAATGCTATTAGAAGTTGGAACAAACAGAAATTAAAACAGCAAAATTCCATCCAGTGATTGAAACTGAACCAGAGCTACTACCCCACCCTTCACGCTAACCAGTCTAGCAGCAAAATACCTGAAAGCTCATATCAGAAGTGTGCTTCACTTCAAGTCATAAGTTTTTGAAAGCTGACTCATGAGTTACTTTTTGTGGGGTCAGCCTTGCCAAAAGCGCCTTGTTATGACAGTGCTCTGCGTCAACAAAGTAGAAATTACCGTTAGCCTTAAATGTGACAAAAGGCCTGTTTGTTTCTGGTGGTCGAATATCAGCAAACTTAATAGTCCTTGGAATATAAGTTGCCAGCCAAGACATCATCTCCACCTCAAAGCTATCTGAGCCTGGCTGCCACCTGAGTTTGTGAATATAAGGGCTAACAAACCAGTGGAGGACACCGGTTGTAGCAGCACTAAAGAAGATAACAGATGATGCTACTGCACCCTTCAGGATCACATTCATATCAGGAGATGTCATGAAGGTTATGACAGGACCCAGAGAAACTGAGAGGCAGCAAGTAGAAAGAGATAGAAGTTTGACTTTCTTGATAGTAGATGAGATTGGTCCATAATAAACAATTCCACTTTCCTTGTCATCTTGCCCAGATTGTCCCCCACTACGGGGTCCAATGCTGATCTTGTTCTCTTCCTCCTTTGTAGTGGCTTGAGATGCCCATCTCTTTTGGCCAGCAACAAGCAGGTAGGAAGAATTTGATTTAGTATTAGCATTGATGGGTCGTCCACATGTCCAGGACCTGGAACAATGATAAGCTGAAGAAAAAAGACAAAAGTACAAATCAAAATGTTGATAATTTATCATATAATAAAAAATAGACCCCTGTAGATCAGGCATTCTAAAATCCGAACAACATTTGGAAGAAGATACTGGATACAGTTTACATATAAATATATATAAGTCATGGCTAATTTAATTTAGGTATCAGATACAATTCAAAGCACTGAATGAAAAGGGAGCTGAAAATTAAGAAAGGCACAAAAAAATTTACTACCAAGTACTTAAAATTTTCAGAACCTAGGAAAGGAATACTGTCATGTGGGGTTGGGAGTGATAGACATGAAGAGCTAATAAATAAAAAATGTGTTTTGCAAAATATTAAATATGAAGTCTTGACAATTGTTTGACTTGATTGGGCAGCTATTGTGTTATTATATTCTCAAGTTCATCATACATTTCAGTAACAGTAGAAATAAACTAGGGATTGAAGTCTGGCATATTTAGATGCATTTGACACAAAAAGTCTAGTATTAAAATAGTGAAAAAGAATACTAAAAAGATGTATTTGTTCCTAAGAAACCAACCAAAAGTTAGCATTTCAGTTCACTATTTATCATCACAAAATACATACACACACACACACATATATATGTGCGTGCGTGTGTGTGTGTAAAATACGGACACTACCTTAAAAAAACAGAAGTTCAACAACATTACAATGTCTCGAGGGGAATAGATTTAGATGAGCCATTTCCTCGACAAGGACGGGATATCTAAAGCCAACCAATCTACTAAAAAAAGGGTGATACCAGTAGAGAGTACATAAATCTCTGCCTGCCATTATGCGTGCTAAGAGGGTCACTTCCTAAGGCTTTAGCACTGCAGCTACAAACGCACTTGGCTTGAACAGTTTGGTGGGACTTCATTTAGATAGGAATTGCTTCTATTTTAATTCTATATATATTTGTAATATATCCTTGTGATCACTATTTACATATGTCTTAATCTTTGAATTAAACTAAATTCATCGTTTGACACAGAGCATGTTGAGCTTTGTTATTATTTTCAAGCAGGTAAGTGCAAGCATCCTCCTAGCTTGATGAATTTCATTATACTCATTTCATCTCTGTTACAATGGATAGACTACCAAAAAAAAGGAAAAAAAGAGGCTAGAAATCCCGTGGTCTTCAATCACAAGCACTCAATGCTGTTTTTACAGTGGTTTATGTACCGTCTGTATCAGTTACTGAAGCTTCTGTCCATTGTAGGTCTTCTACCACTGGTTTCTCTGGCAAGTTCCTCTCATGATGGCGTTTTTAAAAACCCACTGCTACATTCGACCACACATTTGACCTTCTTGGAATCTGGCATTAATTCATTTGCCCTGCCCTCAGTTTTAAAGCTCTAGGGGAGAGCTCATCTGTACTTACCTAACAACTATAGATTTGCTTGTGCTTGTGCCACTGGCTTCCATCATGTCAAATGCAATCAATTTTTTTTTTTTAAACAAATTGAGGCATACATCTTCATCTACCTGCCATAATGCATTCTTAACAGGTTCGTTTCCTAGGGCTTAAGCACTGCACCAAACTACAGGATCTCCTGCTTAAGCAATAATTTCCAGATATTGGTTTTAAAACACATTAGCAGTTTTAAATACCTGGGTTTCTGCAAGGAACTTTTATAACTCACAACTTAGTGCAGGAACTTCTCTGGATGGAAATGGGTTGGGGGGAGTGAAGTAACCAATTTAAAAGATTATGAAATGCAATTAAAAAGTAGAATACACCAGCACAACTTTTCTTGAACCCTCATTAGGCCAAATGTATATAATTCAAAAGCAAAAAGAATGTTAAAAAATGCTTAACAGTAAAAGAAGACTACCACCTGTTTTGATTAAACTCACACATTCTCATCTAATCAGAATTCATAACTCAAAAAAGTTGTCTTTCTTTGGATAGCAGGTTAACATTGACGGTGTAATCAGAGAATAATAATAATAATACTTCTCCATAAAACATCCACTGGAAATGGAAATGTTTATAAGACACAAACACAAACAAAAATAAAGTTTGGTTAGATAAATTTACTAGAAATATTCCATCCCACAAAACAGCAGATGAGAAATAAGGTAAAATTAGTGGTGGATGATTATTTCTCATGTAATTTAAATATTAGGCCTTTTAAGAACACATTTGCATGGATTATTGGAATCTAAACCGATCTGTGTCCATAAGTTTTATATGTATCGAGTATCACCCTGGTTGATTCTTTGAATCTCGTTGTATGCTTGGCCTCTATCCCCTCTGACCCATCTACAACAGTAATGCTGGTAAGTGACGAGTAGTAACACACTCACACACACACACACACACACTAGAGCCAGTAACTTGTCATACTGTCAATGATTTAATGGCTGTGCGACAATTCAATGGTCAGAAACAATAGCCTATTTTCCACGACAAAGAATTGTTCCGTCTATAATACATCAATCTTCCGCTTTCGTTATCGCTATGATCATTGTCTCAATGCTGCTATTACTACTTTTGCCACCTCCTCCTTCACCAATTACCACCACCTCATAGGTTTTTGCATTAAGTTACATAGCTTGTCTAATCAAAAGTACAAAGTAGCTCATAATTTAGCTCAAATGTAATGTCCTTAAGATTTTTCATAAACTCATAGTAATGAGTGTTCTACGTTCTTAATCTAGGAAGCAAAATTTTCACAAATCTAACCGGAAAATGATTTTCATATCTAATTAGACTCATGTCGAAGAAGAAAAGTCCCGAACAATAAAATTTCATGTAAACAAACAAACTGCGGATTCCAAGGTTTAACGATATGAATATAAAGATGAATATTTGACATAATTTCACAAAAAATTGGAAAATGAAAATGGCCAGTAAGGGAGAGAGACTGAGAGACCACAAAACCTAGTGAAGAAGAAAGAGACGAAGAATAGGAAAACCTGAGAGGAGGTTTGATGAAGAGGCTTGTCTACTCTGTGATCGCAGCAAGTGAAGAAGAGCCGCTCTAGCCATTGCTCACCGATGCAAAGTAGACAGAAGCTTGAGCCGTTGAATGATGAAAGAGGGTTTTGAGCGCTGGCGTGGTAAGTATGTTTGCGGGACATTCACTTGCTAAACTTGTTCCTTTTTTCTTTTAAGGTAAATTACTCTCCTCTCCCTGCTAGAATTAATTTTACTGGATTCCCTTCTTATTTGGGGAATATGGCAAACCTTCCTCAATTCATCAGAACTCATTACACTCCCCTCTCCTATAACTAATACTCCGTCGATCAACTTAACCGGATTGAAATTGACCATTTTTTATTATTTTCTTTTAAATTTTTATAACTATTTTACCCTTTGACTATTACGAAAACAAAACACTTTTTGTTTTCCTTTCAAATTCCTATCAATATTTTGCCCATTTGAATAATACATGAACAAGATCCCTTAATTTTGGTCTTGAGTATATTATTATAAACAAAAATTACTGTGATGCACTCCTCAAGTATAGGATTTATTTTCTTCAACCATACAAAGGCTACCATTGAAGTTGATCATGCAGTAAATTAAAATTAAAATAAATCTTATACTTTAGTTTTAGTGATATTATTTTAACTATTTAAAATACTTCAAATTGAAATAAAAGAGGGACAAATTATATATTCAAAATATAGTATTAAATTAATTTAAAATTTAATTACAATATAATTTCCTTACATAAATCATCAAAAAATAGCATTATATTAATACTGATTCCAATCACAGTATCTATTTCTTATGCAAACCTCCTAAAAATCATATTACTTTAACAACATTATAATCCTAAAAAGTAGGAGAATTCTTGGATACACTTTCTTATGATATTAAATGGTACTTTTTTTATTAAAAATGCACATTTAAATAAATAACAAGATATTTAAATATATAAAATATTTATCGAGAGTATTTAACTCAAATGACATCTGATATTTCTTGAAGGCTTTATGCCTTCCATTGCATTAGGATTCAATCCTTGGTCTTCACATGTGTGCATCTAGTGATTTAACCACTCCTATTCTCACCAAAATATATATATAATATTTAGTTATAGTAAATTAAGTACTTTTATATTAAAAATAATTAGATCTAATTTTTTGTCATATATGATTACATTAATTAAAATAAATTTGTATAATCAAATCCTGGACTGACCTAATTTATATAATCATGGCTTAAGCCTTGCTTAGATATTAATCAAAGCATAAAAAAATTCATTTAATATTTGCATTATAAAAAAAATGATCAAGTCTTATAATTTTTAGATTAAACAATTCGACTCATCAACAAATCTATTCACATGTAAATGTGTCATTTACTTTTGAAGTTTTCGATCCCTTTTTCTAATAGGAAATATTTTCTATAAAAGTATAACTATAAAAAATTGAAATGTATATTTCTTTTTAAAATAAAAGATGTTCTTTTCCACCACATCCTTCATATTTAATGTTAAATAAAGGGAACATCCACTAGAAATTCTAAGATGGATTACACAATAACTTTTATAGGAGATAAGAATCTCTATCATCAGTTTACCTAAACCAAAAGTAGTAAGGAGTGATCTACATTCAAGCAAGGCTCAAGCCATGATTATATGAATTAGGCCTTAACTTGCTTATATAAATTTTTTATTAATAAAATTATATATTATAAAATATTATTATATCTAATTATTTTTAAAGTGAAAATACTTAATAGGATATAATTAAATATTTATATGTATATATATATATATATATATATATATATATATATATATATATATCCAAATATCCAATCATCTATTTAAATGTGTATTTTTAATAAAAAAGAATATCATAAGAAAGTGTATGCAAGAATCCTCCTTGCTTAAATATTATAAGTAAAATACATATAATAAAAGTTGTAAAAATAAGGCATTTATTATGTTATGATTGTTAGAAAAATGCTTTAAATAGTTAGGATAATGTAGAAGTGCACTGATATAAATCATGATCAAAGAAATAGTAAATCAATAAGATATAGATAATTTAACATGGTTCATCTTTTAACTTACTCCACAGGTGAAGATGATAAATAAATTCATTAATTTAGAAGAATTACAGAAAGAATATAAATAGTATAAAAACTTTTAAATTCAGATCCTAAATACATAAAAAAAAATGCCTCATAATAATGTACTTTTCACTCTAAAAAATATCACCAATAGAATAATAGTAGATTATAGGATCTCAAGTAATCTTTATAGGTCTTAAAGACATACTTTCACGCATCACATATTGCTTAATATGTTTTTTTCCAAATATTTATAGGTCTTAAAGATATACTTACCTAACAAGAGAATCTTAATTGAAAATAGGACATAATAAATTAATGATAAGAATTTTCTATGTGTATCTTACAAAGAATTGTTTGTTCGATTACAACATAAAAATTTTGTGTCCTTTTACAAAGTGACATTAACATGACTAAAAGAAAATAGAAGATCCAACTCCTAAGTGTTTTTTTTTAATTTGGAAACATTTAAACATCATGTTATAAGTATGATTTTTACTTTCTACATTATGTAAGGAATGTTAAATGTTATTGAAAAATTATCTAAAAGGTCTTAGGTTATTGAATAAAAAATAATGATTGAGTTAACTTTTATAACCTAAAATCACATTTAAAAATAAAAAAACTGGTAGTAGCATTTATTTTAGTTACAATCTGTGTGAAGCCCACTAATTAGTATCTACCAGCCTAAATGCATTACATCTAATTTTAAGCTCACTTACTTGAAAAAAATGTTAGGTTTCATATATACTTAAGTACAATGGATTTTTTAAAAAAAAATTATGAAACTTTCCCAGAATCAATGCACAAGGGCATAAATCAAGAATTGTCTACAAGGATTACCTCTTAAAGTACGAATCACAAGCATAGTCAAGCAATAATACCTTTATAATATTCATACAAAGTGAATGATGACTTCTTTACCTCCGTGAATCTATTAGGAAGCACTTCTCTCTCAACGAGACTAGGGTTTTTAGTCTTTCTAGTGGCAATTCTATTCCATCAGCCTCTATGCCATTTTTTATAAAACTAAGGTGCACTACTTTCTTAGTCTTACTAGAAAACTGCTTACACTCTCTTGATTTCATTTAGTCATTAATATCTTATCCCTATCATAGTGAAAGTGAGGAGAAATATGACTTATTTATTAGTTATCTAATATTACCTTAATATTAATAACTAAATAATATTAGATAATAATATTATCCTATAATATAATTTTTTAATATCAAGTAGCATAATTATCTAATAATATTACATGGATAATATATTACATGAATAATATATATATTATTACTTTGATAACATATATGCAATAAATAACAAACTTAATTAATAGGATTTTAGTCTAACTAAAACTTAATTAATTACTATCTCATTCTTACTCCTTTTGTATGACCCTGTAAATTTTTACTATATTGGTAATGACTCATCAATGGATCATAAACAATGAGTGATTTTTAGTAATATATCATTGCCACCTAAGTAGTAAGAATATTTATGATTCGACATTCACCTAATATGTGAACAATATTTTGTAATACAATCCCTTTTGTAATGATATCTAAATCGAATTAGAGGTAACGAATGTGTTATCCTCTTCAATGTTTAATCTATATTTCTTAATATTGAGTAGACTAACTTAAATAAATAATCAATATCACATATTGATCCATTTGAGCATGGTTATACATTTTTCAATCTCACTCAATTAAGGGTCCTAAGGATATTACTCCTTCTATACAGGAAAAACAAAATTCCATCTATATTACTTACTTCCTTGTGCATGATTTATAGCATACCTAATTAATGCTCTACATGACATCCTAGTTAAAAATGACATAAGATGAATTGTGTAACTCCTTATGTAAAAAATAGTAATGACTTTAAGTCAAAGAATTATATGCAATATGATCACATGAGAATAGCTAATGACACACAACAATTCTTATAGTATTCTCATAGTGGGTTAGTCTAATATATTTATTCACTAATAATGTACTCATGTATTGACTTAATATCACATATCCATGATTCAAAGTCATCAATTATGATACATACTAGTTTTGATATACTATTGCTATCATTTTTGCAATAATACTTGACAAGAAATATTTTAAGAATAGTAAAACTATTTCAGGGATAATTATTATATTAAATTATAAATTATGCAAATATTAAAATAAAAAATATATAATAATTGTATTACCTAAAATAAAATATGATACATTATGCGTTATTACAATCATCTTATGATTGACTCCTAGGATATACACACCAATAATAAATGCAATTTATTATTCCATATGTAAAAACAAAATAATAAGAGGAAAACTATAATACATTATAACAGGAAGAAATCGTCTTCCTTTAATGAGAGATTTTAATTAACTCTTATCTTTCTATGATTGCATGGCCTTTCTATAACAATTAAATAATAATTACTATCCTTGTCATCTCATGTATCTTACTAGCTTGTACTTTTGATGGTGATAAACACAATATTATATATATATCTACACCTTGAAAAGGAACAATAAACACACAAGGAGTAAGTCATAGGACTTAGTAAGTAAATAACTAGAAAAAATAATGGGGAAAGTCAAGATAATTCTCACCATAATAATTCCTACCGATATCGCCTATAATAAGAAATCTCTTGGTTAATATTAGGTTTACATAGGATCTAACTATACTTAGTGGAGCACGATAGGAGCTTCATTACTATTATTAGAAACATTCCTCTTTAACTCACATGGATCCCATATTACAAAGATTTACCTCAAAAGATTTAAACGATATACAGTACATAAAGATATAACTCACAAAATCATATTATTTCTGATAGATTCTTTATCAACAATAAAAATGTATTCATCATATAGTATATCATAATCATTAATAAAATACATGCATCCACCTTATATCTCCCAATCCAACCTTATACCCTACTTGTCTTTCTATTTTTATTCCTCACTAATAATTTATTATTGGGTATTCGTATAAACCCCTATATTCTCCATAACCCAAGGTCATTCGTTCATTACATCATAACATAATATATGTCCATCACATTTACTAAATCACATTATACCTTAATGTATAGTTGTAATAACAAGTTCTTACACAAATATTAATATAAAGATTCATTCATTATTAAATACAAAACATAATAATTTAAATTCTAATTCCAAGGCTTTTTATAATGTATCTATACTCTTTTATAACATAAGACACCCCATTTTCCATGTGTTAACTACATTTAGGTCACTTTTAAATTATTTAAATTGACCTAAATCACATTGCATTACCATTAAGTTAGTTTACATTATAATATGGGAAACAAAGTTGAAACAAGAGATCATTTTGGCACAAATGGCTAGCCATTTGCTTCTGGATGAAATTCTTGGAAAATACCTAACATAAAGGTTAGTTGTTCTATTGGAATCCTATAGATTTCTTTCACAATTTTCACCATTCATAAGGGGTTCAAATCCTTTCTACAACTAAATCAATACATATTTAACTTGCTAAAATAATATTACCCATCATAGAACTTAATTAACCATTTTTCCTTATCAAATCTTAACTTTTTTACTATTTTCCCAAGTTTACTAGAAACATCATATTTTGAACATTATTCATTATTTATCATTTCAATATGGTATTTGGTAATTTAAGTTAGAAAATTTACTCACTTTACTTTAAGAAAGATTGGAACGATGATATCTCCTACTCTCTCACTCTAATCCTTTAAGATTTCAAGATAGTTTTGAAGTTAGGGTTTCATTTTTCCTATAAGCTTAAAGTAAGCTCCAATAGGAATCTTGAAGGAAGAATCAATTTGGAGTTTAGGAGATTTAGGAATTCTTACCTTGCACACAATGATTTTAGCTTGATTTCCTATCTACATCCATAAGTTTTTTTATACTTTTTAGAAAGAAAAAAAAAAGAAAGGATGCGGAGAAAATGATAAGAGGAAGGTTTCAGATATAAGGAAAAGGAAAATGAGGAAAGATGAATGATTTGAAAGTTATAGAAAGGTTAGGGTATTTACATCCTTTATCCCCAAAATATTCATCTCACACTTTTTCACTATTTACACTTACACATGTTTTATTTATTATTCATCTTCTTTAAAAAAGAAAAAATTAAATAACTAAGAAGGGTGTAATAATTTTCCCTCTTTACAAAGAATTTGTCCTCAAATTTTAGGGATGGGTGTGGACCAATCTTAATCAATTATAACAATGACATTTACTAGTAACTTAATGGATTTTAAAGTCCTAGAAGGACCGCCTTGAGTTTTATAAGTCATGAGAGGATCTCTTTTTTACTAGTATATACACCTATCTTTTAAATATAGTTTTTATAAAAGAAATTTAATTTAATTTCTAACTCACATTTATATACGTACATGCTTATATAAAAGTATTCATACACTACCTTGCAATGCTAAATCAGTTAGGTTCATAAACTAAAAATAATTATATTACTTTAAGAAAAAAAAATAGAAGTTTGTTAACAATAAGCATGTTGGCATAGAAGTTGAAACACTTATGTAAGAATGAACTTGTTTTTATATACCTATATATAAGGAATAGGTTTGTAAATCCTTAAATACAGCACTCCTTGGTAGCCTTTAATCATTGCTAGTTCACCAAAAGGGAATAAAAGAAAAAGAAAGTTTTTACATAATTTATTATATATATATCATAAAATAACCTCCCCAAACCAAATAACCATATGATATTATCCTAAAAATAAAACTTAAAGCTCCCTCTTAAGTCTCATCTAAGGATGCATGATCAAATAAAACTTAAATATTGACATATACTAGCAATAGCTTTTACTCTTATAGTTTTCTAAAATTCATAAAAAATATAGTTCACATTTTCATTATCAAGATACTTTAGCCATTTAATTGCACATACATTGGAATAAATAGTTTATGCTAGTTTCCTTTTTTTGGTTCATCAAATTCTAATGTGTAAAATTTTATCTACATGATTTTCCCTTATTTTATATATTTTAGTGTGTTATATATGCTTAATTTTATGAAATTGCCCTTGTTATATGATTTAAAAGTAGTTTTCCAATGATTTGAAATTATTTTATTAATGTTAAATTTTTACACTATTTAAAATTTTTCAACTATATCTTGAGTTTTTAATATCAAATTGAGATGATATTTATATTATTAGGAAGCTTGAAGGAAGCTCTATAACTTTTATATTTTAGTCAAGGAACACTTCAAATATCTAAAAGGTCTAATTCAGTTAAGAAATTGAAGATCTATTTTTATCTAAGTTAAGCCTGTTTTAATTTTTATACCATATCTGAAGTTTCAAAGGTCTAATTAAGGTGAAACTAATGCCTAAATTTTTGTAATACCTACCTTACAACTTTAATGTTTAGAGTTTAACAAAACTATATATAGTTTTAATGGTATTACATTAGATAAAAGTCAGAATTATGAGATTTTATTGTAACAACTCTTATAGTGCATTATTTTATAAATTAGGTTTTGGATTTCTAAAATTAACAAGACCCATTCTTTATAACCCTAAGAGACATATGATTCGGTTCATTAGGTTTTAAAGGTTAGAAAATTAGATACAAGGTTTTATACTTCCAAAGATAAGAAAATATTTACATAATTATGCATAAACATTCAATAGCTCTTCTTTCTTTTTCAAGTTTCTTTTTTTTCAACCGTAGAAGGCTAAATTTTTTGTTGATTTAAAGAATTTAAGACTTATCTATATCTAAATTATGATATCTTAAGCTATAATATTAAGTTCTTCTAATTAATTTCCCTTATTCCCTAATTTTTTATGCTGATTACTTGAATTTACATAAATTGAATGCTAATTTGGTATAATTTTTGTTCAACCTTGTGACTTTTGATCTTTAACTATTTTTATGTTTAATTGTGGTTATTTAATCATTATTTTTCACATGGGAATAGAAAACTGAAGGATTGAATTAGAGATTTCTAGTTTAATCCTTAAAATCAACTGAATTCTATTTTTAAATCAATTTCAATCTAGCTTTACAAATTACAATAGTTATTTAATTATGTAATGTTAATTAATTAAATTCTAGATAGTTATTTAATATAGAATTCATGAATTATTACAAGAATTTTAAATAATTTAAAGTTAAAAAATTAATTAGAATTATTAAATATATTTAATTTGTTGTTAATACACATAAGAGTGCTCAAATTCTTGAATCAATTATATTTTTGTATTAATTTTCTTTTTGTATTACTATTGCATTCTATTTCTATTAATTCATTCTATTTAATTTTAATTCAAAACTCCATTATGTTTCTATCAATTACATCTTGTTTGCATTCCTATATTTGGTCTTGTTTCACTTCTATTTGCATTCTATTTTATTTTGTTCCTACATTTTATTTGCATTTTATTAGAATTTCATTTATTAGTAAATCATTATGAAAGGATATATCAATAGATCACCAGGAGTTTGACTTGGCTATTACCATATATTGAAAAAAAAAATTTATTAACCAGTAATATCTAATTTTGATCATATTACAATACTTGCATCATATTCCAATGCATAATGACTAACATTTGTGGCACAATAGGTCGTCATCCTGCT
Source organism: Sindora glabra (assembly GCA_020226215.1). NCBI lineage: Eukaryota > Viridiplantae > Streptophyta > Magnoliopsida > Fabales > Fabaceae > Sindora > Sindora glabra. Next base: position 8,163,557 of record CM035235.1, read on the forward strand.
AAAGAACCATACCTTCCTATAAACCACTTATTCATACTCACTTCCCTTTATAAATGTGCTAATGATACTCTTTTACAACATTAGCTAATTCTTACAAATCAAAATTTAACCACACATTAACATTTATCATCTTAGGTTGATTATCAACCATAACACAATGTATAATCCTATCATAAGTTACATACACTAACATAAATAAACCATATTCCTTATTCATCATTTCAAAATTTCAAGGCTTCTATACATTAAAGCATTATCTTACCTAATTTATGCATATTCACACCATTGAATCTCATAAATCATCATGCATACCCAATTATCATTAAATAAAAAAAGTCATATTGCAAAAATCGTCAAAACATAAAATCTTTAGAACATTATCAATGATAATTAAAGTAAAAAAAGTTCAAAAAGACCTTTAAACCTGAAAATAACCAAGGCAAAATATCTAATAAAAGACTACTTAGCAATTAACCTTCAAGATAGGCCTATAAAACCTTTTAAACTAATATACTAAAAAAACATAAATAAAACAATAAATCATAAATCATGATAAAGTGTTATAAGAACCTAAACTCAAATTTAATGGCAACAATTTCAAAGGTTATTTTAATAATTATGTAGATAAACCTCTGTTCTTACAAGATAAAAGTAAGCTATGATGAATGGATTAATCTTTTCTTATAGTGTAAAACATCAACCTTTCATGCTAGTGTCTTTGGGGAATGGAATTGACATTAAAATAGGACTTTGCAACAACTTCAACTAATTAAACAAATGAAAAGTAGTATGAAAATCTCACTTATATGAAGCTAAACATCAAGCATTACAAAAACTAGCCTTATTCATGTGAAAGTATTACTTAAATCTATATATCCATTCCAATGCACTTTTGGCACTAGATTTCTTATGGTGATGGTGGCCTAGCTTTTCCTCCCTAGAAACATAGACTATTCTAGAAGTTTATTTCCTTTTATGTAGTCAGCACCCTCATGTCCAAGGAAATGAATGTTTGGACATTTTTCCTTGAAAAATTATTTTTTAAAACTATTATTTTTATTTTCCATAATTGTTTCTAGATTTAATGTAAAAAGATAATTGATCAAATAAATAAGAAAATATTTTATTTAATTATAAAATTATCAAAAAAAGGTTAAAAATATTATAAAATTGATTATGCTTTTCAATTTCTAAACTACATATTTAGAGTTATAGCTTTTTCTTTTAAAAAAATACAAAATAAAGAACTATTTTAAAAAATAATAAATAAACAAACCTTAAATCTCACCTATGAAAACAAGTTTTTTCACTCAAGAAAATTAATAAAGGCACTTACGTAGAAAAACCACACAAGGAATTTTGCTAGCATTATAAACAAAAGGATTTTTTTTATTCCAATGGACATAAGAAGAATTAATTACTTATCTTTTGAAGGCTCAAATAAAGAAATTTAGAAAAAAAAATGACTTTTAGATTTTGAAGAGGAAAAAAAAACTAAATGCTTAAATTGGTCATATTGTTACGTAGCTTCACTTGAATAGACACTAAATTACTTTTAAACAAAGTAGATTAAAGTGCTAGTAATATTTGTTATTTGCTAAATACAAAGTAATAGTTGTAGAAAGTAAGCATTTGACTATGTCATTTACCTCTCTTTTAAATAACGATAAAAAATAAAAATTTAACATGTTTAGAGTTGGAATAATGTGTAATCTTGTTCATAAGTCCAATTTCAAATGAATTCAATCCTAATTTTTTTTGAGGTTACAAATGAGGGTAAGCATGAGGATATGGTTACAAATTCTATATAAAGATGGATATACCTAGATTATTCCAGGACAAAAATGAGGATATGCTTAAATTACTTCAAAGTCCTAGCAATATTTAGCCCTTGCAAAATACTAAGTAGCTATTGTAGAAATCAAGCAACCGACTATGTCATTAACTTTTCCTTTGAAATACTAAAAAAATAGGAATTCAATTAGTTTGGAATTAGATTTATGTATAAAATTGTTCATAGATTTAATTCCAAATGAATTAATTTTAATTTTTTGAGGTTTTAGATGAGGATAAGTGTAAGGATATGATTATAATTATATATATACTTGAATCATTCAAAAGTGGTCAGGCAAGTAATTTCTAGCCCAAAATGTTCAATTTTGCATTATCCATTCATCTTTTAGTATTCTTTTAAGCCTTTGATAACAAAGTATTAACCCAAAATTATATTCTTTCTTTGACAATTTATAATCATAAATTGATGTTACATGACATATTTTAAATTCAATTCATTGTTAATTTAATTTTTTAAAATTATTTGTAAATAAAAACATGGCATATCATTAGAAAAATTAGAGTGCATTTGACAATCAATTAATTTATCAACATTTAATTAATTTAGGGTCCTTTAATTGACTAACCAAGTTAGACAACTATTTTGGGTATTTGGTAAACAACTTATCTAATTAGTTAATTGATTCCTAATTAGCCAATTTGAAAATGTTAAGAAATTCAACATTTTTAATTAGTTAATTCATAAAAAGTAAATAAAAAGATAAAATTATTCTCAAATTATATAATTACATAAAATAATTATTTTGCTTAAAATATTATTTTAAGGATTTAAACCCCAACCATAAGGTAAATAAGCTAAATCTCAATCATTATACCACTAATTATTTTTAATTATATATGTATTAATTAAATTTATATTACATTGTAATAGTTCTTTGTAAATAATAAATAATTATTTGCTTTTATTAATTAAAATTACTTAATAAAATTAATATTATAATATGTTAAAAAACTACATTATATGATTAATTATAAAAATCAAAAATAAAAATTAATAAGATTAATTTATACATATATATAATACATATATATACAATAAATTTTTTAGTTCATCATTTAGTTCAATTTTAAAACATCACTTAAACAAAAAGGGATCATTTAAAATACAAAATATTATAAAAAGGTTTAATTTTAATCAAGTTACATTGTTCTTTAAAAAAATATAATGAAGAAGAATTTTATATGTTGAATTACACCCTAAAGGTAGACCTGCTAATTAATTTATTGGATCAAGCTTAGGTCTATGTGTCACAAGATATGATGGGCTTAGTAATTTAGTTTAATTGATACTTAAGCATGTGAGGTTAATAATAATTTAATTGCTACATTAAAGTGAAAATATAATATAAATATGTTTATCTTATAATTATATATTTACCTTATAGTAATTTAGTTTAACGAAGGAGAAATTTTAGTATCAAGAATTTGATAACTTTTACTTATGGATAAAATGTCATTTTTTAAATTATACATTAACAAATAGAATGAAATTAAGCCAAAAAAAAGTTTCATCATTGGTACTCTAATTTTGACAATTTTAAATTGCCTATTCATAGAAAATAATGTAAATTTTACTAAAGGAATAAAAATAATGTAAAATATGGCAAAAATTTTTTTGGTATTTATTGTGTATCAACGACATGATATAATGTTAGTACTCATTGTGCTACAAGCCTATAAGGACACCAATCATGATAGTTGGTTTTTCTTCGTAAGTAGTTTTTGAATTCTAATTTAAAATATTTTATGTTTATTAAATAACTTATCATTCCTTTTTCCTTTCATCATCAACAAAAGGAGATATTATCTTAAGTTTGTTAAATGACTTATTACTCCTTTCATTATAAACAACATTAAGATGGCATTCGGTTTGCTGAATCAAACATTTTTTAGAATTTTAATATTTTCAAAAATATAATTCTTAGAAATTTAATTCTTAGAAATATGATAATATTATGTTTGGTTCAACTAAAAATATTATGTAAAATATTATAATATTATATTTTAATTATTTTAAATATTTTAAAAATATTATTTAATTACTAAAAATATCTTTATTAAAAAATTAAGTAGTTACCCCTAGCAAATAGTGGTAGATGATGATTATCGATAATATGTGATGAATGGTGATGGTTATCCAGAATGAATTGTGGCGAACAATAATCACCAACAATAGATAACAGCTAATAGTGGTGGTTAATAATAATCATTAACAGTAAATAATGACCGATTGTAATCATCAATAATAGGTATTAGGCTAATAATGATTATTGATAATGGAAAATGGCTAACAGTGGTCGTTGACAATAGCTAGTAACTAACAATAGTCAACAATGATAAATGGTAGTGAATAGTAATCTAGTTATCAATGATAAGTTGGTGATTGATAATAATTATATGCAATGAATGGTGATCGATAGTGATCATTAACAATAGGTGATGGTGAACAATAGTCATTGGCAAGGGGTGGTGGTGAATAGTGGTTACTAACATTGGATAATAATTGATAATGGTTATAAAAAATGAGTAGTAGTAGTAGGCAATGGATAGTGCTTACTAGTGATAGGTGGTAATAAGTGATGGTTGATCATGATGAGTAATGAGATAGGTAAAATAGTCCATTTATATCTATAAAACATTTCAATATTATGAGAATATAAGATACTTACATCCCTTTATAGGAATATTTTTTAGAAATATTAGGTTAAAAATATTCTTAAGAATTTTTTTTTGTAATTTAAATCAAACATGAAAATATAAAATTTTTGGAAATATGAAAGAGATTTCACAAATTAAATAGGACCTAAAATTTTTATAAGGAATTTAACAAAGATTTAATTCTCATTTGTATGTATTACAATAAATTATTTAAAATAATTTTAAATATTAAACTAATTGATTTTCATTTATTAATGAAAGTTTTAAAAATTATTATAAATATAATAGGAAAAAAATTAAACCAATATTGCTTGTTATAATTTATTACAACGAGGTACTACATACTTACTTTCTTTCATTTAAGTTCACTTGTGAATATTAATTTACCAAAAAGCCTAAAAGATAAAACAATACACTTAAGGCGCATCTCGAGAAGAATAAAAATACTGAAACTATAGGTGTCAAAATGGGTTAGGTTTAACGGGTTGGCCTAGGATTGGTATAAATTTTCCTAGCTTGGGATTAGGACTAGTACAAAAAATGATAACAGTGGCCCAACCTGGTAAATGACAGGGACTAGTAAGTGTTAACTCGTTAGGTTATTAGATTAACCCGTTAGTTTGGTAATAATAATAAGTAATAAATAGTTAATTTATTATTATATATTTAATTTTTATATAGATATTAAAATAAAAATTTTGATATATTAAAATTATACTTTAATATATACAATATTAAAATTATAAATATGAGCAATATAAAATAATTTTTAATATTAAAATTAATAAAGTTATATATTTAATATTATCAATATATATTATATAATTTTATCAAAATAAATAATTATATTAAAATCTAAATTAGTAATTTAATATTAAAATTTTAAATTATTTAAAAATTTTAAATAAATAATTTTCATATTAATTTTAAATATATTATTTACATATATATAATATAATACATCATTATTTATTTTTTATTATTATAGATAAATTATTATAATTATTTTTATTAATATATTATTTGTATGAGTATTTATTTATATATATATTTGATAATATATGAATTATTAAATATATTTATTTTCATATATAATACTTTAAACTTGATCAATATATATTTAATAATGTAAACTTAATTAAATAAAAAATATATAATATAAATTAAATATATAAATATATAATATAAAATTTATTTGATTTTATCACTTTTGCATTATTTTGAAAATTTTCTTTACTATCAGATTGACAGGCTTTTGCCGTTTGGTGCTAAAGGCTGAAACTGAAAGGCGTTACTTTGAGTTTGACTTGACACTAGCATGGTGGCGAAAGTTTCATTTTTCAATTTTCATAATGGTGAAGCTGAAGGTCAGAGGACTTAGCCTTTTATTCTCGCCAACCTAAGGAGTGAGGACACGTTTCACCGCTTTCGCATTAGGAAAGTAGGGGAAACTGGAAAGTAGCCGTTAAATGAAAATGACCAGGAAGGCAGGAATAGAGATTTAGACCTTTAGAGTCATTGATAAAATGGGTACTTTGTAGTCAGTAGCCATTGTGCAACGGCTTATTTCTATATATTATAATAATTTTATATATTTTTTATTACTATAAATATCAATCTTTAATTTTCATTTCTCAATCACAATAAATATTCATTCTTTCTCTCTTCAATCTCATTTCTATAATTTTTATTTCTCTCCAAATATTGAAGATTGAAAGTGGAAGTGGTGCATGAAATTGCAAAGTATTGGAATTTTCACTTGAAAGAAAAATATTGATGACATTTTTTAACCCTTTTCTAATCTCTACTTATATTTTTGTATACTTTTATTAAGTTTTATATATTTTAATTTTTATAGTATTTTAATTAATTATTATTCTTATTAAATTTAATATTAGTAATTTTATTTTTATATTATTAATAAATTTTAATTATGGATTTGAATGATCCTAATAATATACAAAATTATTTTGATGATCAACATTTTTTAAAATATGTAGCTACTAATTTTTCAAATAATAATTTTACAAATACTCCTTTAAATACACCCAAATTTACATCATCTCCTTTTCCTTCACAACATCCATCTTCACAACGTACTTGTAGCCGTAAGAATATAAACACTCATGCATCCTTATCTGATTTAACAAAAAAATTAAAAAATTCTGATATATGGAATCATTTTGATTTAAAAAATGTAACTGGTATAGCTAAAGCATTTTGCAAATATTATCTAAAAAATTATAATTATGATAGTTATAGTGGTACTAATACAATGAGACGTCATTATTCTTCTAAACATGTAGATATTGTAAATATTTCAAGAAAAAATTCTAATATGCCTAGTTAAGATAGTTGTGAGTATAAATTATGTAAATGGATTTATCATGCTGAAATGTCTTTTAGTGTAACTAGTTCACAAAAATTAAATGTCCTTCTTCAACACTTTAATCCTCAATAGTGTGGTATGAGTAGGAATACTAGTATAAATAAATTGAATAAAATTTTTAAAGAGCAGAAAATGAGTTTAGCTAACATTTTTTCAAAATTCAAAGATAGAATTGTACTTACATCTTATATTTGGACATTACCATCTCAAATAGGTTATATTTGTGTAACTGCCCATTATATTGATGATAATTTTATTTTACATAAAAGAATTATTTATTTTAAACTAATTTCACCACCACATGATGCATCTACTATTACTTATTATATAAAAAATACTTGTACTGAATACATGATATTGGATAAAATATTTTCAATTACCTTTGATAATGCATCTACTAATATTAGTACTATTAGAATTTTAATTCCAACTCTAAATCCTAGACTTGATGCTTAATTTTTTCATCTTGGATATGCATGCCATATTTTAAATTTAGTTATTTAAGATGCATTAAAAGTTATTTCTATACTTATACAAAATCTTAGAAATATAGTTTTATGTATCAAATCATCACCAGTTAGAAAGTATTATTAGAAATAATTATGTACTCAAATGTCTAAGAAACTTAAGACGCCTCCACAAGATATTTGTACACGATGGAATTCTACTTTTAAAATATTGAAATTTTATTTAGAGTATAAAGATGTCATAGATGCTTTTTATTCAGCAAAAATTTAAATTAATCATCACCTTGAAAATGTTGAATGGGAAAGGGCATAAATTTACTTACAATTTTTACAAATATTTTATAGAACAACTAATCTTTTATTTGGTTCTTATTATCCGACATCTCACTCAATATTTGAGGTTTTACTTAATTGTATTTCTACATTTTTAAAATTTGAAAATATTAATGGGTTTGAAATTATTATTAATGAATGTTTACTAAAATGGAATAAATACTTTAAAAATATTCCTCGTTTATATGTTATAACTGCAATTATGAATCCTAAAGTTAAACAAGAAAAAGTGAAAAAAATTGCTACAAAAGTACCATGAAAATATGCAACATGAATTTGACTTAGAGGTTTACATTAATAATATAAATAATTTATTATTTGAAATGTTTCAAGTATAAAACAATAAATGTAGTTCTTCACATTCATACGTAGGTTCTTCATCTTCTTCAAAAATAAGTATCCTACTTCGTGAAGAATATGATGATTTTTTAGATTTAATTGATGATATTCCCTTAATCAATAACGAGTTAAGTTCTTACTTAATTATACCTATTGTAGCTAATATGCTAAATTTTGCCATTTTAGAATGGTGGAAAGCACAAATGACATAATATCCTATACTTTCTCTTATAACACGTGATATACTAATCCTTCCAATAACTTCAGTAGTATTAAAAAGTGCATTTTCTCTTGGTGAGCAAATTTTGAATGATAAGCGTTTATTTACGAATGATCAAAACTTAGAGATGGCTACCTATTTGAAAGATTGGTTTGATGCAGAAGATAGATAACACAATAATTTGCAAGAAGATGGATTATCATCGAGTGAAGGAGATAATTATAAATAATAACATATTTATATGTTATAAATTTAGTTATCAAAATATTTGTACTCATTTATTTAATAGTAAAATTTTTCTGAACTAGGTCCATCCCATAGTTTTTACCCTTATTAATGGAGGGTTTTCACGTTAAAAATTATTATTTTTAATTTATTTTTTATTATTTTTAATTCTATTAAATAATAACCATAATAACAATAAAAATAATAATTTTTAAGTAATAATAATATAATACAATTATATTTTATAATAATAAGAGTAATTATAATAATAGCAATAATATATAATAATTATAACAAGGAATTTTATAAGTTAAACAACATAAAATATGATATATTTTACATAAATTAAAACTTTAATATGAAATGCATTCATTTCAATTTCTATTATTTATAAATTATAATCCAAACATTAGTATAAATCTTTAAATAATAGAATACAAAATATATATTTCTTTTTTATTGTAAATATATTTTAAATAATTTTAAGATTAATTTAATTAAATTACTTAATTATATATTTTATTTTTAACCATTGTTATAATGTTATTTTTCATATGTGATGCATCATTTTTATTATTTTATTTACCTAATTATATTTTTTTATATGTTCATTCCTACTATATATATTTCAAGCACTAATATTATTATATAGTACATATATATTATATTATATATTTTATTTTTATTATAAATTATATAAATAAATAATTTATAATTCTAATACTAATATCACTAGGTAGTATAGATATAATATAATATAATATACTTTTATTATAAAATTAGTTTCAATAAGTTAAATATTTAATATAAAATGTATCGATTGAACTAATTATTCTATTTTTTGATAAACATATTTGAAAATTAAAATTAAAATTTATTTACTTAAATTTTATTAATGTATTTTAATATCAATCTTTTAAGTACTATGTTTGAAATTAAACATATATCAATCAAAATTTTATCAAAGTTTTATAACTCATGGATATTATTTTTATTTACATCATTGCATATTTTCTTTTTTCCCGTAATATTCACCCCATTTATTTACATTTATGTGTCAATATTACTAAATAATATAAGCATAATATAATATATTTTATTTTTATTATAAATTTTTTTATGTAAGTTTAACCTTTAATATTAATCTTTTAATTGAATTAATTTTATCAATGTTCCATTTTTAAGTAAAAATTATTTGAAATTTAAAATTAAAATTATTTATTTATTTAAATTTTAATATATTAAAAAGTATATCTCAAATTTAAATTTAATTGATAATATATAAATTATTAAACATATTTATTTTTAAAAATAATACTTTGGACTTGATCAATATACATTTAATAATATTATTTATTTTATTAACTAAATATATAATTTTAAAAAATAATAACATTTTAAATCATAATAATAATATATAATTATATTTAATAAATAATAATAAATTTCAATTAATTAATGGCATAAAATTAATAATAAATAAATAACCAATATGATAATACTAATAATAAAATGTAACGGGTTATAAAAATCCACTTGAACCTACCTAGTAAATATCGACCTAAGACTGAGACTAGTACTATAACAACCCGATCTCGGCTTGATTTGGTAAAAAAGTAACCCGGCCTGGGATTAGCCTGACCTACTATTTTTTCCCATTGGGTTAGCCGATAAGGTTAGATTAACCCGTTTTGACAGGTCTAACTGAAACAAAAACCTCTATTATTGCATATAAAAATTAAAGAATTTTTAATATTATAAAAATAAAAGATTAAAAATTTATAAAAAATAAAATTGAAGAATTTTTAATTTTATAAAAATTAAATTAATATAAAATTTTAATTATAAATAAAATTAATAAAAAATATTTTTTTAAGAATTAAAATAAATTTTTAGTTAAAATAAAAATAAAAATAAATAAAAATTTGAAAACACAAAACCTTACATAAAATTGTAAGTTAATCTTCTTCTTTTGCCCTTTTTTTAAAAAAAAATTATCTTAAATAAATTATTATTTAGATATCAAACAATAATATGTTACTATTCCATATGTTACTATTGGAATAGTAACATATTACTGTTTGAAGATGAAATAATAACATGCTCTTTTTTAGCAATTTGATTGTTAATGAGACTTGATTTATCCATTTATTTTAAATTTTTTATTGATGTTAATATTTTGAAACTAAACAGTGACATGTTATTGTCTACAAATGAAACAGTAACATACTCTTCTTTTACAATTTAGTTGTTAATGAGACTTAATTCATCCATTTATTTTAAATTTTTAATTAATATTATTATTTGGAAACGAAATAATAATAGTTTCTAAATAATAACATCCTCTTTTTTGATAATTTTATTATTAATGAGATTTGATTTATCTATTTATTTTAGATTTTTAGTTGATATTACTATTTGGGAATAAAAATAACAACATATTGTTATTTGGTAATTTAGTTATTAATAAAACTTGATTTATCTATATATTTTATATTTTTAGTTAATGTTACTATCTAAAGACGAAATAGTAACATCTTCTTTTTTAACAGTTTGGTTATTAGTGGGACTTGATTTATATATTTATTTTAAGTTTTTATCGATATTATTATTTTGAAATCAAATAATAACATGTTACTATCTAGATATGAAATAGTAACATCTTTTTCTTTGATAGTTTGATTATTAATGAGATTTGATTTATTCATTTATTTTAAATTTTTAGCCGATATTATTATTTTGACACATATTACTGTTTGGAGACGAAATAGTAACATACTCTTCTTTGACAATTTAATTATTAACATGACTTGATTTATCTATTTATTTTAAGTTTTTAATCTATGTTACTATTTTGAAACCAAATAATAATATGTTACTATTTGGAGATAAAAAAGTAACATTCCCTTTTTTAACAATTAGGTTATTAATGAGACTTGATTTATCTATTTATTTTAGATTTTTAGTTGATGTTATTGTTCAGAGATGAAAAAATAACATTTGCTTCTTTAGTAATTTGATTGTTAATGAAATTTAATTTATTTATTTATTTTAAATTTTTTATCGATATTATTATTTGGAGACTAGGGTTTAGACTTGTCTTCAAGTAGTAGTATGTTACTATCTGTTTATTTTGCAGGCTAAGCAAAATAATTAGGTTGTTAATTAGACTTAATTTATTTATTTATTTTAAGTTTTTGATTGATATTATTGTTTGAAGATAAAATAATAACATCCACTTCTTTAGCAATTTGATTGTTAATAAGACTTGATTATCCATTTATTTTAGATTTTTTTATTGATGTTACTGTTTAGAGGTTAAATAGTAACATATTACTATCTGAAGATGAAATAGTAACATCCTCATCTTTGGTAGTTTGGTTATTAATTAGATTTAATTTATTTATTTATTTTAAATTTTTTATTTGTTATTGTTTTGAAACTAAACAGTAACATATTATTATCTGGAGATAAAATAGTAACATCATCTTCTTTAGTAGTGTGGTTGTTAATAAGACTTAATTTATTCATTTATTTTTGATTCTTTTATCGGTGTTACTGTTTTGAAACTAAACAATAATATGTTACTGTTTGGAGATCAAATAGTAACATGCTCTTTTTTAGCAGTTTATTATTAATAAGACTTGATTAATCCATTTATTTTAAATTTTTAGTCAATGTTATTATTTTAAAATTAAATAGTAACATCCTCTTCTTTGATAGTTTTATTGTTAATGAAATTTGATTTATTCATTTATTTTAAGTTTTTAATTTATGTTACAATTTAGAGATAAAACAGTAATATGTTATTGTTTAGAGATCAAACAGTAACATGTTATTGTTTAGAAACCAAATAGTAACATGTTATTATTTGAAAATTTTAGTTATTAAGGAGACTTGATTTATCCATTTATTTAAATTTTTTTTATTGATATTACTATTTAGAGACGAAATAATAACATGTTATTATTTGGTTTCTAACAATAATATGTTATTTTTTGATAGTTTAATTATTAAGAAAGTTATTATTCCACTACTATTCATTAAAAGAATTGGAGAGCAAAAGTTTAATATAGGATTCAAATGAACTTAAATTGAGAAAAATGAAATCAAGGTTGGCAAAACAATTAGAAAATGAAGAAAAATTAAAAATAGTCATTGAAAAAGACTTTTTTTCACCAGTTAGAATGGGCAGAATGCATGCAACTTTTGCAAGCATGTTGATATCAAAAAGTTATATAAAATCAACATATAATTTGCCCTAATTGAATAATCAAGTACAAAGTTATGGTTATTCAAAATTTTGAGTTCAATTTAAATGTTTTTTGTCGGTAGACCCCACCAAAATTAAATTTTATTATTTTTAATTAAAAGATCATAGGAATATGAATGAAAAAAAGTGATCATTTGTAAAAGTTGATTAACTAATCATAGAGTTATATCCTTTCAAAGTTTCTGATTCATGATCATCATCTCATAGTAAAAAAAAGAGTATTTTGATAATATAATAGTAATAATTTATAAAACTAGCATTTATTTGAAATAAAGATTAGCAATAGCACATTTTTACAAAGTAGTTCAGGACGTGGTACTATAATACAATTTACTAAATATAATTAGAATTTGAGTTTAGGCTTAACTCAAGTCAGTTTTAAATGTATTCCATAATAATATATAAAATTTGACTTATTAGATAGACTTAAACCTATGAATAAAGAATTAACCCAAAACCTATTGAAATTAATCTAATAACCCCGGAGGACCTTTAAACACCAAAGTGTGCATTACCATCCAAAGGACATATCCTAATTTCAGCTCACAAATTTTTGTAGTTTACGACAATACCACTAGACTTCTCTGATTCAACCCATGAAAAAAAAATATTAGCTCAGCCCACAACCACAAGCCCAAATCCAAAAGAAATACCCATAACCCATTTTCCAAATCCCAAACCCCTGTCAAGAGAAACAATCAATCAATCAATACTGTCTTCGTACATTACTACTTTCACAATCTAATTTTTCTTCCACCAAAATCTTCATTCCTTTTCTATTTTTTGTCATTTTTTACATTATTGTTTATCAATATTATTAGTTATCAATATTAATATTAATTATAGTATTAAGGAAAAAGTACCTATTTAAATTTTTATATATAATATATTAAATTTAGAAATTAAATTAGTATAAATTTAATTATAACTTTTTAACATTTATATTTTAAATTCAGATTTACTTATATACAGTTATTTATTGCATTTAAATCATATCTTAGAATTGGAAGGCGTGCATTTCAAATTAATCTAAATTATGTATAACAAATCTTGTGACTGGTAAAATAAATACAAAATTAAGAATTAATATAACTTAATAAATTCATTCAAATATTATTTTTTAGTTTATTTGCATTATTAATTAAAGTAAAATAATATTATAAATTTGATACTTTTTTGTGATTGGCACGCTGACATAACACCCATTCGTGAGTGTCGCGTTGACAAAATATATTAAAAAATGAAAAAATTATTCAAATAAAAAATCTTATAATAAAGTATTTCAAATGCCTTTATACTTCATCCAAATATAATGTTAAAGAATTGTATGAAAATATTTTGGGCGACTTTATATAAATTTTCATGAACAATTTTTGAAAGTCATAAAGAAAATATTTAAATTGAAGCAGGGTTCGAAGTTCTAAAACTGCATCCCCCCTCTATATACAAAACCATAAACAGTTGTTCTCAACGAATTTCAATGTGCTTTATCTGCGTTCGGTCGTGATTCATTGATAATTGTGTATTTTTACATAAATCCTTCGGATTGAACTCACACATAAATGCAAGTTCATAAATATTTATTTTTAACAAGTTTTTATTTGCTTTTTTTATTTTCGGATATTTCTAAGTTATTAGATTTATTTAATTACAAATAACCACTTCTCCAAAACATATAGATGTAGAAATAATTTTGGAAAATGTACTTTTTTAATATCTATTTAACATTTTTGTTCAATGATGTTAGAAAATTTAAAAGGATATAAATGAGATTCATATATACTAGAATATCGAAGTATGTAGTAGAAAATTCTAAATCCAATATTATTTTCACTAGCCGTATTAGCAACCATTCGAAAAAATAATTTTATTCACGGTTTAAATTTTCTTTTGTGTGTAGAGAGAAATTTTCTTTTGTGTGTAGAGAGAAAATAGAAAAAGAAAGTTTCTTAAGATTCTAACAAATATTTTATTAACCAATTCCAAACTTCTTTCCTTTTAACTATTTATAGGTATTTCTTGAATCAGGATATGAATCGAGTTATGAATCTATTTTGGGTGATCCGAATTCATGATCTAATAGATGAATTGTCAAAGATAAAGACAAACAATTCTTTTTTTAAATATTTTTTAATCTTAGAAAAATGTTTAAAAATATCTATCACCGGAGAAAACTTTTTAAAAATCTTTTGAGATTTTAAAATCATTATTAAAGGTGCTAAGAAATGTGACACCATATTTAAATATTAGTATTTTACTTTTTTTTGCTATAAAATTGAATCACTTCCAATGTATCAAACCCCACCTCACTTTTTAAACGTGACTATGTCAAATCTTTAACGTTTGCACAATTACAAATTGGGAACTTTTCAATGCGCAAAGTTTTATCCTCTTCTTTTCTTTATTTTCATCATAACCTATGCGAATTACACTCTAGTATTATTAAGAATTCTATAAGATATCCATGAAAAATACAATAATATATTATTAAGAATTCTAATAATTATATCAAACAAACACCTAATCTATTGGCATTAAATATTGAACATGTGAGATTTTGTTGTGTTAAATTATTGTGCATATTACTTTTTTAGTGCTTGCTAAGATACCCATAAAGGTTTAGTACCTAAGGTGGTGTAGTAAAATACAGGTCACTGAATGAAATAATAAAAATATTAGTAATGACTTAATAATTTCATCCAATAGTCTATATTTTGTCATACTACCCCACTTATCAAATTCTTAGGGACACTTTAGAATTCACCTACTTTTTTTTAAGGATTCATTTACTTTATAGGAAAATTCTTTGTTGAAAATTGTTTTGAGACTTTGATGCAATAGAAAAAATTGGTCAATCGAAGTAGGTTCTAGCTAATACAAAATACAATGTATTTGAATTTTGTCTATTTTGACCAAAAATAAATTTTTATAAAAAAGTTCTTAAATATTGCATTCCTAAAAGATAAATTGATTTTTGGTTATTTGTATAACATAAAAGAAAATAATAATTTTTCTTATTTGTTGCACAAAGGATAACTATTCTTTTATTGGAAAATATTGTTATACATACAAATTTATCTTTATGATTAAGCTGTACAATAATCATTTTACTATTAAGATATTATGAATACATAAGTTAATAAATCTTTAGTAGTACAAAATAAAAAATTAAGTGCATTTTGTATTAAAAACAACCTCGAAAGGAAAATATTCAAAATTTTTATTTTTCATAAAATTAATTCATATTCATTTAATTTTATCCATATTTATTAACTTTCTTAATTGCATAAATATTTTCTTCACATAATTTTTGTTCGAAGGGGACAAAGAAGAAAATTGATAAAAGAAATGAGGGAGTAAAATACGAAGAGATGGATAGAAAGATACCAAATAAAAGGAAAGCAAAACATAAAGAAAAAGATGAAAGAGTGGGGTGCAAATAAGAAGGGATAAAAATATAGAAGTGAAAGGAAATAGAGGTAAAAAGAAAGATAGGAGAGAATGGGATAGAGGAAAGAAGAAAAGTATGGTAGAATAGTGAAATTATATGCTATAAAGTGATTTATGAAAGTATTTTTACTTAATTAAAAGGAGAAATCACTTCCCTATAATACATTGTCATTTTTGTTAATTAGAATTAATTTGCTTCATGTTAACTAACTTTATATTACCTCCAAACACAAGAAAGTTAGGGAAATAGTTTCCAAAAATACATTTTCTCATAAAACAATTTTTGGGAGAAATCACTTTTTTTTAATAATGAAAAAGGAAATCATTTTCCTAAATCAGTTTACTTTACAAAATTTCACCCTTCATACCTACCTTCCTTCCTTTTCTACCTCTACCCCTATCTACCTCCATTGCTTCTCTCTCTATTCTTCTTTTTCCAATCTTTCTCTTTCCACTACTCTCTTTTCTCCTACTTTTCTATTTTTCTTCCTTTTTTTAACTTCCCATCTCTCTCATTTTCCCTCTCCTTTATCCCCTCTATTTGTTTGTTTTCTATCCATCTCTTACACCATTATTCCATCACACTCTCTCTCTTATCTCCCTAATTTCATTTCTACAATTGTTTTAAAAATTATAGTGAAAAAGTATTTGGAGAATTATAAAAGTTAATAGACATGATTATCAATTAGATGAATATAAGTTAATTTTATGAACAAACAATGAGAAAAAAGTTTTTTGTATTCATCTTTATATTTTTTTTAATACAAAAATATATTCAACTTTTGTGTTACACTTATTACAATTAAAGTGCTTTATATGGAAATAATAAATTATTTTCAAGAGTGATATAGGTAAAATTTTGTGTAGAAGAGTTATAAAATAAATTTAGTAAAAATTTTTTAATTAAAAGTGAGTATGTGAGAATTAAAAAAAATTGAAAAGTCTTTTCTTCATTTTTACCCTTAGGGCTTTTTTTTTTCTTCCTTTCATTTCCCCATCTCCTTATCCACTTCCTCATTTTTTGCCAACAAGCCAAAAACACCCATTATCTTCCTCTCATTTGTAAAAGGAGCAAAACAATCCTTATTTTTATCCTTCAGTCCAAGCAAAGGTAAATGACTCTTATACATCAATCTTTAGAAGATTTCCCTTCTACCTCTCATTCTTAATGAATGATTGCTTAAAGAATTCCACTTAGATGAGTTTTTAAGGTTTTAAGCTTAATAAGGAAATTTGTAGCCTAACTTGAAATTATCTTCCTTTTGATAATTAATGGCTCAATCAAGGACCACCTTAACTTTAGACTATGACTTTCATAAATGGTGAGTAGCCTTTTCATAAAAACTAGCTTTGATCCTCTTTATTTCAAAATTTGTATGCTGATAGTTCACATATGATAGTTAAAGATGAATTTAGAGTTTAAGTGCATTAAATGATGATTTCAATAAAGGATTTAGAGTTTGATGATGTGTGTTAGCATAAAGAAAGGATTTTGTGATAATTTAATGGTTAGTGAAGAAAGAGAATGCAAAAAAATTTAAGAGCATACCTACTTGAATTGATTCATTAGGGAGAAATTTTCCTTGTAATGAATTGATTCACATCTCATAGAATTGAAATTTAACCTAGTGAATTAATTCTGGATTCAACATCAAGATTAAAGAACAATCTCCATTATAATGAATTGATTCACCTTGTATAAAACTTAAATAAAACTTTAGTGAATCAATTTAGTGTGGGCAGAAAGCCATTACCTTGTGCCAAATCAAATCCAAGGGTTTTTTTTTTTAAATTTTTCTCAAAAATCAATTATGCAAAGATTATTGATAAAAATTTAGCCTCTATTAGCATGTTATATGAGTTCACCTAATTACAAAATAAATGTTTGGAAAGATGGTGACTTGAAATGATTTGTGAACCTAGTATGATATAAAATATAAAAAACTAGTAATTATGAACATGCTATATTACGATGATGTGCTAGGAAATTGATATGGTATGCTACCATGTTTATAACTTGAAATTTAGTTGTAAATATCATTATATATATATATATATATATATATATATATATATATATATATATATATATATATAGCATGGAAATTAATTTACATTTGGACCAATATGATCGTGAAGGCATTTACTTATGTGTGAATGTTATTATTGATGCAATTATGAAATTATATTTAAACCAAACATAAACGACCACCGGATGAAAGAGGAAAACAGCAGGATATTGTCGGCCGTAAAATGTAACGAAGCAGTGGTTAGTTAAATAAAAAATATTACATGTATTAAAAATAAAAATAAGATCTAAAATTAAAATTTTAATATAAATTATAATTTATTAATTAGATATAAAATATTAAAATAAATTTATAAAATTTAATTTAATAAATATAAAAAATTTGAAATATAATTTCAAATTTTACATATAATATTTTTTTAGAAAAATTTTCTTATAATGGACGTAACATTTTTGCAATTTGCAAGGCGAAGACTATGGTGTCTTTGGACAAGCTTGGGTTCCAGAGATCTGGAACATGTGTTAGCATGTGATACAGCCATGTGGATACGTGGTATAAAAAACTACATTTTTTATAGACAAATTCTTCTAAGAATAATTATAAAATAACCTAAATTTAATTGGTGACTTGGAATGCTGCTCCAATCATTCTCAATTTCAACTCCCTATCATCAATCCATTATTTTTCATTGTGAATGCTGAGCAGAAATTTAGGACTCGAAGGCCAAATTAAAGGCTGTTCGAACCCTAGAATCACTATTTCTATTGCTTTTGGTTACAACCAAGGTCATGCGAGGTTGCTCAAATATCATTGTTCATGAGCAAGTGACCGGAAAAGGTTAGCATTTTGAATCTCCATAGAAATTTCTATAATTGCACTCTATAATTCATACATTGTGACTTTCGGTAAAGACTTGAAAAATATTTTAGAAGAAAATGGAGAACAAAAATAGGGAATATATAAGCATGTTGTCCTAGTATTGGTTGGGTTATGCAATTTATGATGCATCAACCGAATCAATTTTTTCTGTCCTTCTTAGTGGTCTGGCAATGGCTGCTATGGTGAGGTTTCACCACTATTGATTATTATCGACCGAGTCAACTTCTTTTATTCTTCTTTACAGTTCGGCAATAGCCGTTATGGTGAAACTTTGCTTTTATTGATCGTCAATTGAAAGCTATTATTTCTAGTCCACAACAACCCCAAATATTTTTCATATAAATACCGAGTTAGCAACACCTAAAATCTTCAATGTTGATTGCTGGGGTTACTCCGCAATTTTGAAACAAATAATAGCCATTTTAAAGTTTATCATTAAATCAAAAATAAATTATTTATATAAACGTGACAAAGTAAAAATTAAACACCTCATATTTTGCCGCATCTCCGGAGACGTTAGACTCCGCCAATTTGCAATTATAGTAAACAAAAAATTTTAAAGAAAAGAAAGAAGATAACGATAAGAATATCATGCTGCAGTACCAGAGCCCCCCTTCCCTCCATATTTCACGCCGAAGATGACGGTGACAGTGATGTATCGCAATCAACGTTGATCTCATTTCCAGTAATTCAGGAGACACCAAAAACGGGGCCCAGCCAGATTCGTCCAGTTACATAATTACTAGTAATTCAGGCGACACCGAAAACGGAGCGCTCGTGCTCTCCGCCGGCTGGGCCCGCCACGTGATCTTAGCCTGAAGCCGCACTCTGCACGTGCCATGTCTAAGTTGTATGAATTCTCTCACTAGACTGAGAGTCCACTGCGAGGCCATAACAGGCAAAGGGCAACTCAGATGCAGCCAAGTTCATTCCATTGTAAATTTAAAAAAAAAAAAAAAAAAGCTTCGTCAATGACCCTTTAAACACCGTACGACTAGTTAGAAACTCAGATGTATGGGTTAAATTATTTTGTTGCAACCTATAGTTTCACTTAGTTTCAATTAAGTTATTTTAATTTAATATTTTTAAATTGAATTTTTATGACATTCTTTATTAAATTTCGTTAATATTTAACATAATCAATAAAAATTTATTAACGTTTCATGGAGTAAAAGATATGACTCATTGTTTTCCTTTAAAAACATAATTTCACAAATTGTTTTATCTTTTATAATTATTTGCTACTTATATACAAACAAAAATGATTCAAAAGCTACGCCAATAATAATTAAACAAAACATTTTCCACTTGTGTTAGATGCTAATGGAATTCAATAAAAAGAAAATAATAAAAAATATTTAATTAAAAACAAATATGAATATTCAATTTTAA
Organism: Sindora glabra; assembly: GCA_020226215.1. Taxonomy (NCBI): domain Eukaryota; kingdom Viridiplantae; phylum Streptophyta; class Magnoliopsida; order Fabales; family Fabaceae; genus Sindora; species Sindora glabra. The sequence goes on from CM035235.1 coordinate 8,184,066, forward strand.
ATTTCTAAGCTGTAAGAATATAATTGAAAAATTAAATAAAAATGTTAAGAACTAACAAAAATAATTTAACCAAATGCGTCCAACACTTACGAAAGAATTAACGCACAAAAAAGTTTGATATCATTTGAGTTGTCAACAATAAGGGACAAAATTGAATGAAATAAAAGTTGGAGTAGAAATTTAAAATTTAAAACTCTGGTGAAAATTACAGAACAATAGATATATTTTACCTTAAATAAAAAACAACAAATATTTCTTAATGCTAGGAGTTAATTTGTCACCCACCACGCATAAAACAATAGACATGAATCAATGATTTCGATATGAGGTCACTAGAACGCCTAAGTAATAACAAGTACTAAATAAAAATTGCTGTGTTTTAAATCTTGGATTACTTTAATTTGTTTGACAGGTTCTAAGATTCTTAGCCTTAGATTACTAAGTGTGGGACATGTTAATCTTTAACTTGCTAAGGTATGGACATCATTTCTTTGACCTCTTCTTGTCCATGAAAACAATGCTAAAGACAAAACATAGGGTTATTTTGGAGGAATATTAGAATAGGTAAAATATTCTATTCATAGGTAGTAATAAGTGGTAGTTGATCGTGATGAATAATGAGGTAAGTAAAATATTTTATTTATATTCATGAAATATTTCAATGTCATGAGAGTATAGGATACTTACATTTTCTTATAGAAATATTTGAAAGAATATTGAGTTAAAAACATTTTCAAAAATATTTTTTCTAAAATTGGAACTAAAGAGAATCTTACACTTTCAAAAATATGAAAGAGATTTTGCAAATCAAATGTCACCTAAAATTCTTATAAGGAATTTAGCATAAACTTAATACTCACTCTATGTATTACAATATATTATTTAAAATAATTTTTTAAATACTAAATCAATTGATTTTCACTTATTAATAAAAGTTTTTAGAATTTGCTATAAATATAATTAAAATTTGAATTTAGGCTTAACTCAAATTAATTTTGAATTTATCATATAATGACTTTATGTCACCTAAAATTTTTATAAGGAATTTAGCAGAAACTTAATACTCACTTGTATGTATTACAATAAATTATTTAAAATAATTTTTTAAATACTAAATCAATTGATTTTCACTCATTAATGAAAGTTTTTAGAATTTGCTATAGATATAATTAAAATCTGAATTTAGGCTTAACTCAAATTAATTTTGAATTTATCACATAATGACTCTATGTGATAATTAGCTGATTTAATTAATTATTAGTTAATTCAATTAGCTATTAGTTAATAATTAATTATATTAACTGATTTAACTAACTAATAATATTAGTTATTTGAATGAAAATATTTGATAAAATTACCTATTTTTTATTAACTATTTATATGCAAAATGATGTATAAGGACACGTATATATTTTATGAGTTATTTAAGTATTTTTTTATTTTAATAATATTTTAGATTTATCATATGATTTATAAATTAAATTTTCTTCTAAAAGATATATTATTATATTTTGTAAATATTTTATAGAAATTAATAATTATTATTTAATAATTTTATTTGATTTTTTTGTGAGAATATAAATGAAAATAGGCATATTATTTAAGGATAATTTTATATTTTTATAAACCTATTATCAATAAGTTAATTAAAAATATTGGATTCAATAATTTTTTAAATTAGCTGATTAAAGGATAATTAGCTACTCCTTTTATTATTATTTATATGTTGCAATTAACTGATTTCACACATATTAAGAAAGTAGTTTAATTTATTTATTTTTATTAAACTTTCCAAGATTATCTTTTTACATAAAATTCAATATAGTTGAAAATAAATAGACAAATGCAAATCAATAAATGTAAGTTAGTTGAAAGTGTAAAATAATGAAATATTTATTAATGAAAAAGAAGGATAAAATTAAAAAAAGAATATTTAATTCTTTATTGAAATTCTAAAATAATAGATAAAAAAGAACTAAGCAACTTTTTTAAAATGCAACAGATAAAAAATAATGGAAGAAGTGATTCAATAAATTGTTACTAAATAATTAAATTAATTGATTGATTTGATCAAATAATTAAATATTATCAAATCACTTAGAAGCTAATTAAAAAGTTTTTTTTTTACCAAATATCCTCAAAAGTTTGACTTTTAAACCCGTGAATAATAAATTAACACCAAGCCTATTGAAATTAATCTAATAGGCCCCGAGGACCTTTAAACACCAAAGTGTGCATTACCATCCAAATTACATATCCCAATTTCAGCTCACAAATTTAAATTGTATTATTTCTATATATTGTTACAGTGTAGATACATTACCTTCCACATTTAAATTATAAACGGACTGGTCCTGTACAAACTTAGGCTAATCTGCCAGCTCTATATATTTTTCACTTCTTCAGTTCTCAGTTTTGTAGTTTATCACAACACCACTAGACTTCTCTGCTTCAACCCAAGAAAAAATAATAATAGCTCAGCCGACGACCACAAGCCGAAATCCAAAAGAAATTCCCATAACCCATTTCCCAAATTCCAAACTCCTGTGGGGAGAAAGAATCAATCGATCATTACTGTCTTTGTACGTATATTAATTTGATCCCTCTAGTATAAAAAAGATGTGAGTCATACGTAAAAATCCTTACGGATATTCGAAAGGAATATAGATACAATAGTTGTGAATCTGTCCAAGTACCTTTAGACCAGCATGAGTCTCCTCTCATCCAAATTTCGTTCTTCAAGTTTTTGAAATTTTATTTTTTATTAAATTTGTTATATTTTATTATGTTACTCTAATTAATTTATAAACGAACTAAATTCCTATATTTAATTGCCTTATTGATTTAAGAAGTATGATTGATCAGACCAATGACTCATTGTTTACGTTATTATAGTGGTACATCGTAAAATTTGAAGATATTTTTGAAATTTTTATTCTTTTATATCTTACATCGAGATTGACATAAAGACATTAAAGTTTAGACAAGATGGAAAATTGTAAGAAAAAATAGAATATGAATTTTTTTCATCGGATAAAAGGAAAAATTACAATTAATTTAAATAAGAATAAAATTGATAAGTGAATATATATAATGTCATGTTTCCACTTACTTTCTTTTCAATTGGAGGAAGAAAAGTTTCTTTGGTCCACAGGAATAAATTTCCGTTTCTTCCCCTTCATGTCCAAGCTTTGCGTAGAACTAGAAAAGCAACTTACGGGGGTGCCTAGGATGCTTCCGCTCAATTATTGAGTACACTGTATTGATGATTCATGGTGGACTTTCTGCAATCGCAAATCATACAATATTTTCTAAACATTACAGATATTCGAAATAAAATTTAAAACTCCGGTGAAAATTACAGAACAATAGATATATTTTACCTTAAATAAAAAACAATAAATATTTCTTAATGTTAGGACTAGGAGTTAATTTGTCACCCACCACGCATAAAACAATAGACGTGGATCAATGATCTCGACATGAGGTTACCAGAACGCCTAACAAGTACTAAATGAAAAATGCTGTCTTTAAAATCTTGGATTACTTTAACTAATTTGTTTGACAGGTTCTAAGATTCTTAGCCTTAGATTACTAAGTGTGGGATATGTTAATCTTTAACTTGCTAAGGTATGGACTTCATTGCTTTGTCCTCATCTTGTCCATGAAAATAATGCTAAAGACAAAACATAGGGATATTTTGAAGTAATATTGGGATAGACAAAATAGAGTAGTAATGGATAGAGATTGACCATAATAAATAATGAGAAAAGTAAAATAATCTATTTATATTCATGAAATATTTTAATGTCGTGAGAGTATAGGATATTTATGCTCTCTTATAAAAATATTTTGAAAGAATATTGACTTAAAAATATTCTCAAAAATATTTTTTTTCAAAAATTGAACTAAAGAGAATCTCTCACTTTCAAAAATATGAAAGAAATTTTACGAATCAAATGCTACCTAAAATCTTTGTAAGGAATTTAGCAAGGATTTAATACTCACTTCTACGTATTACAATAAATTATTTTAAATATTTTTTAAATATTAAATTAATTGATTTCACTAATTAATGAAAGTTTTTAGAAATTGTTATAAAAATAATTAAAATTTAAATTTAGGCTTACCTCAAGTCAATTTTAAATTTATTCCATAGTATATGAAAGTTTGACTTTTAAACCCACGAATAATGAATTAACACAAAGCCTATTGAAATTAATCTTATAGGCTCCGAGGACCTTTAAACGCCAAAGTGTGCATTACCATCCAAAGTACATATCCCAATTTCAGCTCGCAAATTTAAATTGTATTATTTCTATATATTGTTACAGTGTAGATACATTACCTTCAACATTTAAATTATAAACGGACGGGTCCTGTACAAACTTAGGCTAATCTGCCACCTGTATATATTTTTCACTTCTTAGTTCATAGTTTTTTTTTTTTTTTTTGGGTTAAATTCTTAGTTCTCAGTTTTTGTAGTTTTACCACAGCACCACTAGACTTCTCTGCTTCAACCCATGAAAAAATAATAGTAGCTCAGCCGACAACCACACGCCGAAATCCAAAAGAAATTCCCATAACTCATTTCCCAAAATCCCAAACCCCTGTCGGGAGAAAGAATCAATCAATCAATACTGTCTTTGTACATGTATTACCTTCACAATCTATTTTTTTTTTTTACCAAAATCTTCATTCCTTCTCTATTTTTTTTACATTTTTATGTTATTGCTTATCAATATTACTAATTATTAATATTAATATTAATTACAGTATTGAGGAAAAAATACCTATTCAAATTTTTATATATAATATATATTAAATTCAGAAATTAAATTAGTATAAATTTAATTATAATTTTTTAATATTTATATTTTAAATTCAGATTTACTTATATACGGTTATTTATTACATTTAAATCATATCTTAGAATTGGAAGCCGTGCATCTCAAATTAATTCAAATTATATACAACAAATCTTTGACTGATAAAATAAATACAAAATTAAGTATTAATATAACTTAATAAATTAATTAATTTATTATTTGCTTGTCACGTACTATATAAAAAATTAATAATTTTCTTTTATTTATTTGCATTATTAATTAAAGGAAAATAATATTATAAATTTGATACTTTTTTGTGATTGGCACGCTGACATAACACCCATTCGTGATTGTAATGTTGGCAAAATATATTAGAAAATAAGTCCTTTAATCGCACTCCTAACTAAACTTCTTGTAGCACAATTCTAAAAATTTGACATATTTGAAATATTTTAACGCGTTAATTGAAGCGAAGGTAAAGGATAATGATTATTTGTACGAATATCATATAAAATGTAATGCAACTAACAAAGCTTCACATACAATAGGTGAAAATATTATTTAATCATGCTATTATGACTAAAAATGATGAGATACGAGATATGACTTGCGACTTAACGTATATATAAACATATGGACAACAGTAAATTTGCTTGTTCATGTTATGTTGAAGTTGATATTCTTTTGAAAATATTTCCTAAATAACTTCCGACTAATAAATAAGTTGTCGTTTAAAACATTTCATTAATCTATCTTGAAATTGACATCAATTTTGTACTTATACATATTAGTTGATACATTTGGATCAAAAGAACTTGATATAATTTGGTTTTTTTTTTAACGTTTCATTTTATGTTTTGGCAGAAATAACATTTTGCTATGCATATTTATTGAAATGGTAAATTGTATTGTAGCGTCGTTTTTTGAACTTCTTTTCAAAAAAAGTGGTAACACTGATCTTTATTTCAAATAGATGTCGATTTTATGAATTATTATCATTATATTTTTAAAATATTTTTTTTAATAATGAGAATACAGTTATTAATCATGAACTTCAGAAAAGTATAACTTTATGATTAGTTAATTAATTTTTGCATATGAACACTTATTTTTATTCATCTTCCCATGATCTTTTGATAGAAAATAAAAAAATTTAGATTTGTTGAAGTCCACTTAATTAGAAATGTATAAATTGAGTTTAAAATTTTGAATGACCATAACTTTATACTCAGTTATTTATTTTGGACTTTTTTTTTATTTCGTGTAACTTTTTGAAATCTACACACTTGCAAAAATCAAAGGAGTTATGCCCACTTTGTTTGGTAAAAAAGGCCTTTTTCAATAACTTTTATAATTTTTTTTATTTTTTGTTATTTTTTCAACTTTGATTTCATTTTTGTCAATTTAAATTCATTCAAATTTTGTATTAAACTTTTGCTCTCTAATTCTTTTGGTATCTAGTAGTGTCATAATAATTTTCTTATTAAATAAAACTACCAAAAAATAATATATTAATGTTTATAAACTGAATAGTAATATATTATCGTTTCATTTTAAAATAGTAATACTAACAAAATTTTTTAAATAAATAGATAAATCAAGTTTAATTAACAACCAACTTGCCAAATAACAATATATTACTGTTTGTTCTTCATACAGTAACATACTACTATTTTGTTCCAAAATAGTAATATCAACTAAAAATTTTAAATAAGTGAATAAATCAAATCTAATTAATAATAAAATTATCAAATAATACCATGTTACTATTTATTTTTCACATAATAATATGTTATTATTTCTTTCCGAAACAATAACACTAATAAAAAAATTTAAATAAATGAATAAATTAAATCTAATTAATAATCAAATTACCAAAGAAGATAATGTTACTGTCTTGTTTCAAAATAGTAATACTAATAAAAAATCTTAAATAAATGGATAAATCAAGTTTAATTAATAACTAAATTATTAAATAATAATATCTTATTATTTATTTTTCAGATAGTAACATGTTACTGTTTCATCTCCAAATAGTAATATCAACAAAAAATCTTAAATAAATAAATAAATTAAATCTAATTAATAATTAAATGTTACTGTCTTTAAAATCTTATTTATTTTTATTTTTATCTCAACTAAAAATTTATTTTAATTCCTAAAAAATTGAATTTTTATTAATTTTATTTATAATTAAAATTTTATATTAATATAATTTTTATAAAGTTAAAAATTCTCCAATTTTAATACTTATAAGCTTTTAGTCTTTTATTTTTTATTTATATTAAATTAAAAATTCTTTAATTTTAATATGTTACAAAAGAGATTTCTATTTTCACTACGAGAATAAGGAGTAACAACGACAACATTTTTAGCGGTGATAAAAATTCGGTCATCACTAAAAGTATTTCTGACGACAATGTCGTCAGTAAAAATGACATGACTTTTTAGAGGGAATCAGAAAGTTGGGCGGGAAGGAATTAGGCTTTTAGCGACAACAAAAGTCGTCGCTAAAAGCTTAAAAATTTTCGGCGGGAAAATTTGACTTTCAGCGATGACACTATCGTCGCTAAAGAGTTCGGTCGAGAAACTTGGCCCGCCCTTCAACGACGACACTGTCGTCGCTAAAAGGCTTTCCCTTCAGCGACATCAAATGTCGACACTAAAAGCTTAGTCTAAATTTCGAGACAAGACTTTAGCGACGACATTGTCGTCGATGAAGGTGGGGACCTTTTAGCGACGATAGTGTCGTCGCTGAAAGTCGCTCAATCGTCCCTGAAACCTTCACCGATGAGCAAAATTTTTTAGTCGTCAATGAAAGTTTCGGGTATTTATTCACAACGCCTCCTCCCTCCTCATTTGCACACTTGAAAATTCTGGACTTGAGGTAAGTTCTTGAACTTTCTCTTTCTTTTAAATTTTTTTTATTTTAGTATATTTATTTTTTATATATGTTGATATGTATTAATTTTGTATGTTGTATCTTTTAATTTGTTAGTTATTATTAGCACTTATCTTAGTTCGTGGAGAGTATTTAGAGTTGATCAATAGATTTTTACCATTGAGGTACATGAATAAAAAGTTATAATATTTTAATTATGTAATAATATATTTAATTTACTCAAATATTTTACAATGAATTAATAAAATTGATAGTATGTTTAATTTTATATGAAATTTTGTATTATTTAATTTTGTATGTTGTAAATTTTAAATTTATTTATGTAAATTTAACTTAACATAAAATTTGTAAATATAAATTTTATTATTATTATGTATCCCTCAAATTATAATTTTGAAGTATACAATATATGTGTAGATTATTTAGTTAGATTAATGTAAGATAAAATAGTTATGATATTTTATTCACAAAATCTAAAATTTGTGATGCAATTTAGGAAACTTCAAACTTACTAGATTCGTTGAAATAATGTAAGATAGAAAATTAGAATAAATATATAAATTTATCTTAGAAAATAAGATATTACAATAATATAATCTTTTTTAATTGAGATTGAAACTTAACAATTTAAATTATATTATTTACACCACATACTAAGAAAAATTCAATTAAACTAGAAATCACATAAAAATAAAATCCTAACAATCCAAATTATGATATGTACATTACATAAAAACAAAAACTTAAAAAAATAGGAAGTCTGCATGAAAATCATCCCCTTCTTGGATAAAACTACATTTACTTAAATAAAGAAGCTGAATTGTGCTTCTTATAAATAATATACATCTTATAAAACTAAACTTACTTAAATTTACAACTAGGATGATGATGATGACGATGATGGTGTACCGTGATATTTACACCTCCCTGCTTTCCCATAGTATATTTTGTATATGTATCTTTATATTTTTTATGTGTACACATTTACATGGATCATGTATATATAATTTATTCATATAAATATTATTTTTACCATTGCTTTATGAGTATTAATTTTTTATGTTGGATCAAATTGTTAGACATTATTAATAATACTATTGATATATTATAATTGTATAATTTATATTAAATTAAATTTTAAAAAATTATTGAACAATTCAAGTTAATTAAAATAAAGAATATTTTAAATAATATATTATTTAAAATATACGACAATTTGAATTTAAATTTTTTTAAAAAAATTCAGAAAAACCTTTAGCGACGACAAGTGTCGTCACTATAGGGCAAAATGTCGTCGTTGAAGATCAAAGTCGTCGCTGAAAGTCAAATCTTCAATGATGACTTTTTTGCTTATAGCGACAACAAATGTTGCCGCTAAAAATTAAATTTTAAAATTTTTTAAATTTTGAAATTGTTTTCTGTGACAATATTGTTGTCGCAAAAGGTCATACTTTTAGCAACGACAAATTATCGTCGCTAATAACCTTTTCAGGCACAGAGTTATACCGACAATATTTTTAACAACGATTTTTTTTTTAGCGATGATCGAATACTTTTTAGCGACGATAAATGTCGCCTCTAAAAATTTTTTTTGTTGTAGTGTTTGATTTTTTAATCTTCTTAAAATATGCTATAAATATATCATTTTATTTTCTAGGTATCGTGGTAAATTCTGTACACAGGTGCACTTAAATAAAAAAAATGGGCTTTGGATATCTTACTGAAATAAACTGTAATAAATGATATCGGCCTAATTTTTTACCTTATTGAAATTTCATAATGGACTGTTTCAAGTAATATTTTTCATGCCTTGTTACCGCTGATATTTTACCACCTCCAAGCGAACTCGTATTCCAACAATGTGTGAGTAAAGAGGTTTTCACGAATGCTTTTATTTATTAAAACTATTGGAATGACTAATTTATGATTACTTATTACCTATTGAAGCTATTATTCAATGAATTAAAATTAGTTTAATGTAATTTTAAAACGTTAAATGCCATAAAATCAAGGGTGGGCATCGAAATAGATTTTTGTAAGTGCTTACAAGCTTTTATATTGTGTTTGGATGGAATATTTATGAAATTTAAAGAATTGAAATTTAAATATTTCAATTTTTTTATTTCAAGAATAATTTGTTTGACTAATATTTATTTGTTGAAATATTTTTAAGCATTTATTTTGACAAATTGATAGGGGAGTAAAATAATGTTGTGTCACAACATCAAAATTTTTCCTTCAATTGATATTTTATTTTTTATTTTTATTTTGATATTTTACCTATTTAAAATTTATTTTAATTTTTTCACTGATGTATTGTATTTTTATATCATTAAAATAATTTATCTCGTTTAATTTTAAAATAAATTTATTTGCAATGTTATTACCGTTAATTAATTTATAATAATTAAAATCATTCTAATATTCATGCACAATTTTCTTTGGAATAAAAATAAAAAAATTATATCGAGAAAGTAAATGTTAATTAGTATAAAGTAACGCCCAATAGAATACCCAAGCAAAGTGAGAGATATATGCGAGACAGTTGGGAGGCAGGGTGCAACTGGAGAAATGGAATTTCGAATTCTGCCTTGTCAAGGGGTATTTGAAATTTTCTATGTTATACAATGAAAATTCTTAATGAAAATATTTGATATTTTTAAAATTTTCATATTAATTATTCAAATAAAATTTTTTATAATAAACTATTTCAAATGTTTTTATAAAATAAAATTTTTTCTTCAAATACTTCATCCCAATATAATGTCAAAGAATTGTATGAAAATATTTTGGGCGATTTTATATAAATTTTCATAAACAATTTTTGAAAGTCATGAAGAAAATATTTAGATTGAAGCAAGCTTCGGAAGTTCTAAAACTGCATCTCGCCTCTATATTATACAAAACCATAAACATTTATTCTCAACGAATTTTAATGTGCTTTATTTGTGTTCGGTTGTGATTCATTAATGTGTATTTTTACATAAATACTTGGGATTGGACTCACGTAAATGCAAGTTCATAAATATTTATTTTTAACAAGTTTTTATTTGCTTCTTTTATTTTCGGATATTTCTAAGTTATTAGATTTATTTAATTTCAAATAACCACATCTCCAAAACATATAGATGTAGAAATAATTTTGGAAAATGTTCTTGTTGAATATCTATTTAAAATTTTTGTTCGATTAATTGTCAAAGACAGACACGAGAATTCTCTTTTTAATATTTTTTTAATTTTAGAAAAATGGCTAAAAATATCTATCAGAGGATAAAACTTTTTAAAAATCTTTTTAGATTATAAAATCATTATTAAAGGTGATAATGCAATGTGACACTATATTTAAATATTAATATTTTTACTCTTTTTGCCTATAAAATTTGAATCTATCACTTCCAATGTATCAAGCCCCACGTCACTTTTTAAACATGAATATGTCAAATCTATAACGTTTTTACAGATACAAAGAGAAAATGAGCTTTAAACCGAAATTGGGAACTTTTCAATGCGCAAAGCTATACTCCTTTCCTTTGTTTTCATCATAAATTATGCGAACTGCACTCCAGTATTATTAAGAATTCCATAAAATATCCATAAAAAAAATACTATAATCGATTATTAAGATTTTTAATAATTATATCAAAGAAACACCTAATCTATTGGTATTAAATATTGAACATGTGAGACTTTGTTGTATTAAATTATTGTGCATATAACTTTTTTTTTTTTTAAGGATCCGTTTGCTTCACAGGAAAATACTTTTCTGAAAATTGTTTTCAAACTTTTCTACATTGGATGCAATAGAAAAATTGATCAATGGAAGTAGATTCTAGTTAATAGAAAATATAATGTATTTGAATTTTGTTTGTTTTGATAAAAAATAATTTTTTATAAAAAATATTTTCATAAAAATTGCATTCTTAAAAGATAAATTGATTTTCTATTGTTTGGATAACATAAAAGAAATAATAATTTTTCTTATTTGTTGCACAAAGGATAACTACTCTTTTATTAGAAAATATTGTTATACATACAAATTTATCTCTATGATTAACTTGTACAATAATCATTTTACTATTAAGATATTATGAATATAAGAGTTAATAAAGCTTTAACAGTAAAAATAAAAAAATTTAGTGCATTTTGTATTAAAAATAACATCAAAAGGAAAATATTCAAAATTTTTTATTTTTTCATAAAATTAATTCATATTCATTTAATTTTATCCACATTTATTAATTTTCTTAATTGCATAAATACTTTCTCCACACAATTTTTGATGGAAGGAGACAGAGAAAATTAGTAAGAGAGAAAATGAGGGAGTGATATACAAAGAGATTGATAGAGAGATGCCAAATAAAAGGAAAGGCAAAACATAAAGAAAAAGACGAGAGCGTGAGGGGCAAATAAGAAGGGATAAAAATATAAAAATGAGAGGAGATTGAGGTAGAGAGAAAGTTAGAAAAGAATAGAGAAAGAAAATAAGAAGAGTACGAAAAGAGTGAAATTATGTGATATAAAGTGATTTAAGAAAGTATTTTTATTTAATTAAAAGGATAAATCACTTTCCTAAAATATAATGTCATTTTCTGTTGATTAGAATTAATTTGCTTTGTGTTGATCAACTTTCCTATTAGCTCCAAACAAAAGAAAGTTACGAAAACAATTTCCAAAAACACATTTTCTCATAAAACAATCCTTGGGAAATATCACCTTTTTTTTAATAACAAAAAGGAAATCATTATCCTAAATTAGTTTACTTTACAAAACCTTACTCTCCCTAACTACTTTCCTTCCTTCCCTCTCTACCCCCTTTCTACTTTCATTGCTTCGCTATTCCTCTTTTTCCATACCTTTCTCTCACCATTACTCCCTTTTCTTCTACTTTTCTATTTTTCTCCCATTTTTCTCCTCTCTCTCATTTTTGCCCCATCCTTTATCCGATTTATTTTATTGTTTTCTATCCATCTTTTACACCATTATTCCATTGCACACACTCTCTCTTATCTCTCTAATTCCATATCTACAATTGTTTCAAAATTATAGTGAAAAAGTATTTGGACAATTATAAAAGTTAATAAGCATGATTATAAATTAGATAAATATAAGTTAATTTTATGAACAAACAATAAAAATAAAAAATAAAGTTTTTGGTATTCTTCTTTAAATGTTATTTTTAATACAAAATATACTCAACTTTTGTGTTACACTTATCACAACTAAAATGCTTTATGTGAAAATAATAAATTATTTTCACAAGTGATACAAGTAAAATTTGGTGTGGAAGGGTTATAAAATAAATTTAGTAAAAAATTTTTAATTAAAAAGTAAATATGTGAGAATAGAAAAGATCTAAAAAGTCCTTTTTTCATTTTTACCCCTAGGACTTTTTTTCCTTCCTTTCATTTCCTTTTCTCCTTATCCACTTCCTCATTTCTTTTCAACAAGCCAAAAACACTCGTTATCTTCCTCTCATTTGTAAGAGGAGCGAAACAACCCTTATTTTTATCATTCAATTCAAGCAAGGTATATGACTCTAGTACATCAATCTTTAAAAGATTTCCCTTCTACCTCTCATTCTTAACATATAATTGCTTAAAGAATTTCACTTATATGAGATTTTAAGGTTTTAAGGTTAATAGGAAAATTTGTACCTTAACTTGGAATTCTCTACCTTTTGATGATTAAAACTTAATCAAGAACCACCTTAACTTTAGACTATGACTTCTATAAATGGTGAGTGGCCTTTTCATAGAAACTAGCTTGGATCCTCTTTATTTCAAAATTTGTATGCTTATGGCTCACATATGATAGTTAAAGATGAATTTGGAGTTTTAGTGTGTTAAATGATGATTTTTATAAAGGATCTAGAGTGTTTAATGGTGAGGATACGTATTTGAGAATTGATGATGTGTGTTTGCATAAAGAAAGGATTTTTTAAGATTTAATGGAAATGCAAAAAAATTTAAGATCATTCCTACCTAAATTGATTTATCAGGGGGAAATTTTCCTAAGAATGAATTGATTCAAATCTCATAGAATTGAAATTTAACCTAGTGAATTGATTCAGGAATCAATTCATCAAGATCAAGGAACAATTTCCTCTATAATGAACTTATTCACCTTGTATAGAACTTAAATAGAACTTTAGTGAATCAATTTAGTCAAGGCAAAAAGCCATTACCTTGTGCCAAATCAATTACAAGTGCTTTTTTTATTTTTCTCAAAAATCAATCGTGCGAAGGTTATAAATAAAAGTTTAGCCTCTATTAATATGTTATATGAGTTTACCTAATTACAGAATAAATGTTTGCAAAGATGGTGACTTGAAATCATTTGTGAACCTAGTGTGATATAAAATATATAAAGTTAGTAATTATGAACATACTATATTATGATGATGTGCTAGGAAATTGACATGGTATGCCACCATGATTATAACTTGAAATTTAATTGTGAATATCATTATATATGTGTAGTATGGAAATTAATTTACATTTGGACCAATATGCTTATGAAGGCATTTACTGATGCCTGAATGTTATCATTGATACAAATAAGAAGTTGAAGTGTTAATTGAGTTATTTGTTTATGTTGTGATAAGTTATGCAATGAATAAGAAATAATGATGAGAAGGGCAATGATACTCATAATTAGAAATAATGATGAGAGGGGCGATGATACTCATATTATGGTTTTCTACACTAGATTTTCATGCTTAGTTGTGAGAAATAAGACTGACTTGGAAGGATAAGAATGAAAGAAATCAAAAGGATATTTAAATTATGTTATTTACTTATTTTCTTGTACTAGCTTATCTAATGAATTCCTTTGTGACCAAATAATGAGTTAATGAATAATGAGATCCTAATGAGGTGTTAATTGAAGTATTTAAACTAGTATTGCCTAGAAAGGTAAAGCAAATCCTCCCACATGCTTCAATTTTGCCCACTGCTAATGCATGTTAGTGTATTTTAAATCTTTGACTAGATATGAGTAGTTTCCCTTTTGGCTTAATTATAAGATGTAAATAAATGTGGATTTAATTCATCATCCTTCTTTTATTTTGCCATTCATTGAGGCTCTTTTTTTTTTCTTTTTCTATGGAAAACTTTTTTCCTATGTATTTAGTTACTATTAAATGGATTGAAAGTAGGTCTACTTAAAGATTTCATGGCATAAAAGTAAGCCATAAAACAATTGGATAAAAACATATGAGAGCCAATTGTGGCAGGGTAGAATGAAATTCATTTATATTTGTTTTCAACATTATCACTTCCTTAATGAAAGTGTACTATTACACGTAGCATTTTGCATCAATTACATATAGGTGAAACCTATAGATTGTTGCTCATAATGACATCTTATACTAGTTATAGGCCTTAGAATTGGATCATGACATTTTGATTTTTATTATTAAATATTTGTTCACTCTTATTTTAATATAATTTTAATAATAAAATGATTATTTTATAACCAAATCTTAAAGATAAAATTTATATGTGTAACTATATCTTTTAAAAAAAATATAGTTTATTTTTGTGTATAAAAGAAAAGAAACTATTTTCTTAGTAGGGGTGACAAAACGAATGGAAATCTATAAACCCATCCAATCCATTCTTCTGTGGATTAATCTAAATTTATTTGTTATCTTTAATAAGTCAAAGGGATGGGTGAAATATTTATTCATTAACAAAAAAGTCATTCATAACTAATCTATGGATATCTGTTATCTATAAACCTTACAGTTTTTTTATTTTACAATTAAAATAAATATTTATATATAATAAAGTAATAATTAAAAAATCACCCTTGTAATATAAATATCTTACTATTTTTATTTTTTATTTTTTATTAGTTTTTTATTATAATATAGAGTTGAATGTTTATATATTTATAATTGCAAAATAATAAATGTTAATTAATTTATTTTTAGTTAATAAAACAAGTATTAGAATTTCAAACATGAAATATTATTTAAAAGGTTGTGCTTCCCAAATAAGGAAAAAGGTGGGCTACCTGACAAAATGTATTATTTTCAAATAAAGATGGAAGTGGATCATCTTGCCTACAAGTCCAATTAGCCTAGCCTATTTTTCATCTAACCTAACCCATTTGTAAAATAAAATAGGATTGAGTCTAACTTTTAACTTGTTTTATAAAAGAAGTTAGGTCATATTAACTAATGCATACCTATTAGCCTATGAGACCTATATCATTTATAGGTATAAATAAACTAATAATCAAATCTTAAAAAATTTATAGGCAAATTAGGACTATATAGATTACAATAGTGTTATAAGTTAGATCAATTTAAATAATTTTATGTATATTTAACTCGTTTTAAGCAAAGTTTAACTCGACTTCCCTACACTCATTCTTACTTCTCAAAAAGAAAAAAAATTACACATGTAGAGCAAAAATATAATTTAAAACTAGTAATGGCAATTATTTTCTAATATTAACTATAAAAAGAAAATAGTAATGAGAATAATAATGATGAAAAGATAATAATAATAATAATAATAATAATAATAATAATAATAATATAAGATAATAATAGTTAAATAAATAAATGGATCAAATATGATCCTTTATATATGAGTCATGAATCAATTAATGATTCATATAAAATTTTAATTGGATCATAAATGAATAAAAGAGCCAATAATAATCTAAGGGCCAATAATAATCTATCCATCAATGATCTAATTCAAATCTATCAAATTTATCTATTGGACATCTATAATTTTTTTGTTATACTGTTTTACACAATAAAAAGATTATTTTACATCCTAAAACATATTTATACCATTACACAATAAAAAGATTATTTTACATCCTAAAACATATTTATTAGGAAAGTGCATTTCACAAAGGATAAAACGAGACTTAAATAAAGTTTTTTAAGTATTTATTATAATATTTACCATGCAGATTACAATAAATATATTAATTACTCTATTGATTATTAATGATTTTAATATGAGAATTATAACAATTAATAATATTATATTATAATTATAATAAAATAATTAATATATCATAATTTAAATAAAAAAATTTATGAGTAAAAATTACTTAAATTTTGTCCTTTCATATGACTTTATTTAATGGCCTAAAATTTTTACCAGAAAGTTGCAGTTGAAAGTGAATGAAGTTAGTTTAACTTCAGAATAACATGAGTTGATTGATGGTTGATGGACGCGGTAAATTCAAATGACATAAAGAGTATAAACCAAAAAGAAAATGATAAAGAGAGTTCCGTCCCCCAAGTACGATAGCCCAATAAAAACCCAATTCTCCGTTAATTATCTGATTAATTACATGTAAAACAAAATATAATTGCTAGTACTAACGACAACACCTGGGAAGCCGTGCATTTCAAAATGATACCAGCTGTAACCACGTTCTGGTATTGGAAAACCACGGCCGCCTCAAACATCGGAGATTCAGACATCATTCGCTGAGAATTCTCGCTCTAACTCTCATCTTCCCTTGTATGGGCGCCTGTTGCCATGCCGGGCTCAGCCTCCTCCACCAACGCTCCACCGGCCGCGACCAACCACAGAAGTTGGGCCGATGAAGCAGAGGAAAAAGTTCCCGAAGAGATTAATGCGGGGTCCAGCACCGCACTGGTAAGTTAAAATTGGCAATCGAGATCGAGAAGACTCTTTCTAGGTTTACTAGATGAGGCCGATGACTCCAACATCAAAGTGGTGACGATCTCTACTTTCTTTTCTTTGTTAAGATTATGCGTTTCTCTTATTAGGCGCTTCAAAGTGGTGACGATCTCTATTTTCTTTTCCCTTCTTTTTTTTGTTAAAATTATGTGTTTCTCTTCTTAGGCACTTTAATTTCCAGTTAAAAGCTAAGGAAGGGGATCCAACGCAGTTTTGGCATCGGGGGGATACTGACAAGTAGTTTAGACCAAAGCTAGTGCTGCTTTTAGTTAGTCCTAGATTCTTAATGAGCCATAATAACAAGGATCCATACTAGATTTGCTTTCTTTCCATTAAGATGTCTGAGCTGTTTTTGTTTTTTTTTAAGAAGTTACTTAATAAGGAAAGGATATATTATTTGAGGGAGCTGGAATGGTTTTAGGGTTTGTATTTCCTAATATGTGTGATTTATATTTGAATTAGGTCACGTCCGGTGATACTCCATATGCTTCAGCCAGCGCCTTTGAAGATTTGAATCTCTCACCTGAGCTGCTCAAGGGATTGTATGTCGAGATGAAGTTCCAGAAACCGAGCAAAATTCAAGCTATCAGTTTGCCAAAGATTTTGAATCCACCTTACAAGGATCTGATTGCCCAGGCACATAATGGTTCCGGTAAGACAACATGTTTTGTGCTTGGGATGTTGAGTCGAGTTGACCCACAAAGGCGAGCCCCCCAAGCTCTTTGCATTTGTCCCACTAAAGAATTGGCTATTCAGGTATGCTTTTGTGCTTTTCACTACTTATCACAGGCATTATGAAATGTGACCTGTTAGTTAGATCATGTGGTGGTAACTTAAAATGACAGAATATCGAAGTTCTTTGCAAGATGGGAAAATACACTGGAATTAGTTCAGAGTGTGCCGTACCCGTAACTGAAGTCAGTAGAGATTCTATTCCACTGGCAAAGCGGCCTCCTATCATGGCACAAGTTGTGATGGGAACGCCACACGCAATAATGAAGCGGATAGCACATCGGAAATTGAGCACAGCCCGACTGAAGATACTTGTTTTCGATGAGGCTGATAAAATTCTTGCTGAGGTAATTTTAGCATATTGATAATATAGTATAATTATTTTGATTAATGTGCCCTTCCTCTTGATTATTATGTGTTCACCTGCTTTTTCCAACGGCCTTGTGATCAACCATTTTCTTTTGTTCCTTTGAACTTGCAATTATAGCTAGGGTTCTAATTCATTTAAAACTATCAGACTATAATATATATTGATATGGGCGAGGCTTTTGTTGGGGTGCATGACTTTAGCCACCCCAAAAATTTAGACATTTATAAAATTTACCCTAGCTTTTCTTAATTTTTTTAAAGAAAATCATATTTTGCCCCCCCAAAACTGGAAGTATTTTCATTTAAGTTCTAAATAAATTCTATTTCAACCCAGTCTATTTCTTTACCCTAGCTTCCCTCTAGCTGTAGTTAAATAACAGGTGTTCCAATTACCTCAATTGGAGGAAAATGCATGAGAAGTATTTCATTAACTTTGCAAGAGATGCAATGGTTTTAGGGCGGCTACTGTGCTTACCGTTGCAACTAATGCATGGTACAATCTTTGAAGTTTTCTCAATTTATAATTCATGAATTATAGTATGCGTAGCATCCATAGTTTCAGTAACAATCTACCATTTTATCATAATTTAGCTTCTTGATGCCTTTGTTACATTGCATTGTTTGATTTGATATCAAACTTCTTGTCTCAGCAGCAAGCCATCTAAGATTGCAGCAAAAGTGTTTCTAGTTAGTGAGCACAGTCTAGGAAGTATCGTTGCGGTTGTCAGACATTTAATGACGCAGTCAAGAATTTTGTTCCAAGGGTAGTTAAGAAGGAAGCCAATCATCTTTACGCGAGGGGAGAGAATTAGCAATGGAGCAATGTGGGGTGAAATGTCTTTAATGAGCTTTCTAAAACTGCAGCAAGAATATTTCTAGTTAGTGAGCACAGTCTAGGAAGTATCGTTGCAGTTGTCAGACGTTTAATGAGGCAGTCAAGAATTTGTTCCAAGGGTAGTTAAGAAGGAGCCCAATCAACCTTTGGCGAGGAGAGAATTAACAGTGGAGCAATGTGAGCTGAAATGTCTTGATGAGCTCTCTAAGATTGAATTGATCAATAAATATATCGTTGAAATTGGGCGGGAGAATGTCGGGCAAACTATTTTATTTTTTATTTTAATTTATTTATGATTTATTTTATTATTTGTTATATTTATTTTTTTACTATTTATAATTTATTTTAGTTTTTTTTTAATGATGCTACGTGCATACATACGTACCCATGTACTCTAATTGTTAGATTTAGTCTACGAGCATCTTGTTTGTTGCGTGTGTTCTGTGAAAGTAGGTTAGATCGAAACTGCTGGGCTTTTTTTAACCACCCCCCCCCCCCCCAAAAAAAAAAAAAAGGGCAACTGCTGGGTTTGACTTTATTTAAAGTTTGGCAATATTTCCACCCATAGGCAAAACGATTGGTAATTAATTATAAATAGAATTGATTATATAAAATTCATTATGGTAGCAATTTGTTTGTGAAATCTTTTTCAAATTTATTGAAATGTTTTAAAAGAATATTAGATATTCACATTTGATTTAAAATTGAATAAAATATTCTCATGAACATTTGTATGTTTGAAAACGTTTTCAACTCAATTTTTTTTCAAAGTATTTTTATGGAAGGAGGTAAATATAATACATTCCCATGTTATGTGAATGTATTAATATAAAAAGTGACTACTCTGTCAACTTTTTGAAACCTTACTATCTTATTACACCACCATCTATTGTCATTGTTTATTATCCACTATCACACACTATTATTGACCACTATTAACCATCACTTATTATTAACCATTATTCATCCTATCAACTATTGCTACGCACCACTTGCCAATGGTAGATCATCTATCACCATTAACTACCATATGTAACCATCCATTACTTGTGCTTATTTGTTGTCATTGATAATCGCCATTACTGACCACTATCTATTACCACAAAATATAATTGATTATTTGATTTTTTATAAATATTTTTTTTATAATTTATCAATATTTTTAAAAATATATAGATTAATTAAGTAATATTTTAGGGAAACTTTTTAATTGAATCAAACATAGTAATATAATATTTAAAGGAATTATATTTCTAAAAATCATTATTTTCAAGTATTCATGCTTCCACGAATCAAATGCCACATATATGTTTTGTAATGTCTTTTGATGATTTGTTATCCATTGTTATAATATATTAGGAAATTATTTTAGGTTGAGAATTGTGTGATATTATTGAATCTAGATTATGAGCTTACTTGTCCCAAAATTAGGGGTATTTGAGTTTTGGTATTTATTAGTGGCTTTAAACAAATAAACTATTACTGTAAGTTTTATATAACAATTCAGCCTTCTTATTTATTTAGTAATATTTTAGTATTTTTTTTATTCTATGTAACTTCTCTTAGCTTTTTCTCCTTTCAAAATTTAGTCATGTTTCTCAATATGATATCAAAGTAGTACTATCTGTCATCTACGATGAACTTGTAGGTTATACCATTACTAACAACCTCAAACAGGTTTAACTATCAATGATATAAAATTTAGGTTTATTTATTTTTTAGTGAGCTTTTCATGATTTTTAATTAAAAATGAAAAAAATTCAAAGTTGCTGTTATTAGGTTTATCTATCTTTTAGTTATTATTTTTTGAGTTTTGAGTGGAGGAAAAAAGGGAAAAAGGAAAAAAGAGAATTTTGGTGATAAAAAAGGAGAAAAGAATTTTTTTTAAAGGAAGGCTTTCATGAGTAAAAAAGGAAAAGAAGAACTGAAGTGAGGTTTTAAACGTATATAAGGCTATATTCATAGTTAACAGCACTATTTTATTGCTGTTAAATCTCGCAATTTGACAAAAGCCTAGACTATGAAGTGACCTTCGTTGAATTATAGACTGTAACTAGTCATATAATTTTATACGATAGAGCAATAAAGAAAAATTGGACAACGAACTTAGCTTTTATGGCACTCTATGTTTTTCCCTACGTTTTGATCTGTTGGAATTTTGTTTGGAGTTCTAATTAGTTTCTCTTCAAGCTTAGGATCATCGCTTTCATTGGCTTGAAATGGGTGGCAGTGGAGGTGAGGAAGTTATTTTTGATAAAGCCAGAGTTAGGATGGATGCTTCTGTTGCCCAGTGGATGTCAGTGTGTTGGTGACATTGTAGGACCAAGAAGTCAGCAGATGGCGGCGAACAAAAGTGTTTAAAGTTCCGCAAACAATTGTAGCTGATTTGATTTTTTCTTTGTTTTTGATGATTTTGTTAGAAGTAGTAATTAATTATAATTTCAATATATCTAAGTTTATATGTTTATTAAGTTATATTCATTGTGTATGATTATGTATATTAAATTTTTATTTATATATATCTAAAAGTTTGTAATTCATGTATAGGTAGAATCATTGAATAAAGTCATTATAGAGATTAAAGAGTCTCCTAAGAAATTATAAATACCCTATTGCATCTAGCATTTTCAATTAAATAAATGTGAGTTTTCTTTTTAGATATTCCTTTACCTCTAATAAAATGTTGTTAGAGCTTATTTGGTCTTACTAGAGCTAACCTGCAGTTTTTTTGTGGACTAATTAGAGAATGTAATTAAAAGGTGACCAATTTTATGTTATTTTCATGGTGTTTAGCTATTCTAGTTTGGGTATGCAATGATTATTTAGCACGAAGAGCATAATTTGTTGATTTTGGTATTGGTTCATAATTTTGTTATTGCTTTGCGGAGTTTGATTCCAAATTTGGTAGATTTTGGTTAAGATTGGTGATGTTTGAAGTGGTTTTATGTGAAATTTTGTTTTAGGAGCTATAGCTTTGTGTTTTCCAGTGTGTTAACATTGAGGTTTGTTGTTTAGTCCAATAAAGTTCATCTTTGGGTTGGTAGAGGTGGATCTAGTCAAATGCTATGAGAAGTAACTTTTTTAGCAATGTTTAAGCGGAAATGATTTCAATGCCATAAAGGTGTTAGGTATGGCTTTTAGTATTTTGCAATTTTGTTCAAGGGGAAAATTATATTATTTGGTGCTACGCATATTTGGCTTGATAATTTAGACCACTAATTTTGGTGTCTTCATGTGATTTGAAACAGTATTCAAAGACTTGTATTGGTGGTTTAGATCACTGGTTTTGGTATCTTTATATGATTTGGGACATTGGTTTGTGACTTATATCTACATAGGTCTGATTTGATGAAGTTATTCTTATTTAAGGTGGTTTCCATCACTAGTTTTACTTGCCTAGTATTGGATTGGTTCATGCTAGTTGTTCAAGGTGTTAGTGTCTCTTTAAGCTTTGAAGTTGAGGAAATTTCTAGAGTCCAATCATAAGTGTTAGGATTTTAACTTAAAAGTTAATG
Source organism: Sindora glabra (assembly GCA_020226215.1). NCBI lineage: Eukaryota > Viridiplantae > Streptophyta > Magnoliopsida > Fabales > Fabaceae > Sindora > Sindora glabra. The sequence continues at coordinate 8,206,931 of CM035235.1, forward strand.
GAATCGCTTAAGGCAAGTTATTGGTATTTCTACTAAGGTCTTGGGTTTGTGAATGTTGTTAGGAATTCAGATTATCATATGTAGTGAAAATTTAAAATTTGATCTGAATTCTACTTAGGATCCATGCAAAAAGCATAAATTAATGATTAGGATTTTACCTATTGGGCACTCATGTTTCTATTGATTAAAACTTGAGAGTGGATAAATCAAATGCCGATCGAAAGGTACAGCGTCTCTACGGTATTCACACGGAGTGAACAATTACTTCTCACCCTCTATGAATCTGCTAGAATGCGTTTTTCTCTCTAGGATTTAAGATTAGATGTTTTCTGAGTGATTTAGAATTTTATGGAAGCTTATGAGCATGTCTCAAGTGCTGCTCTCAAGTCTCTTTTTATAGAGCTTAAGCAACCCATAATCCTAGTCTTACTAGGATAATTCTTCCAAAAAATTCTAATCACACTTAATAACTTATCTTATCCTTATCGTAGAAATAATGAGGAGAGATAGAACTTATCTATTAATTATCTAATATTAGATAATAATATTATCTCATAATATAAATATCTTAATATTAGATCATTGCATATAGTTATCAAATATTAAAATAATATTATCTCATAATATATTTATCTAATATCTAATAACATAATTATTTAATATTACTTTAATATTAAATAATATCACATAATAATAATTATATTTATTACATGAAAAAAATATATTATTATTTAATAATATATATATGCACGAAAATAAATCTAATTAATTAGATATTAATCTAATTAAAGTTCAATTAACTATTGTCTTATTCCTACTCCTTTTATGTGACCCTATAGGTTCTTACTACATTGACAATGACTCATTATTGAGTCATAGACAATGAGTGGTATCTAACAATATATCACTACCACTCAAGTAGTAAGAATGTCTATGATTAGATATCCACCTAATATATGATCGACATTTTACATTATAATCCCTTTTGTAATAATATCCAAATTGAACTGGAGGCATATTGATCCTAAATAGACTTCAAAAACAAATTATCAATATCACATATTGATCCATTTGAGCATGACCATGCATTTCTAAGTCTCATTCAATCAAGAGGCCAAATGATATATCTCCTTTTTTATAAGAGTAACAAAATTCTATTTACATCACTCACTTCTCTCTGCATGATTCGTGACACACCCAATCAACGTCCTACTTGTCATCCCGATTAAAGATGACATAGGACGACATCAAAGTGAGTAACTCCTCATGTAGGAAATTATAGTGACTTCAGGCCAAAGGACTATATGCAATTGTGACCATATGAGAACTACTAATGACACAGGTCTTATTTATGCAGTATTCTCATATTGGGTCAGTCCAGTACATTTGTTCACTAACAATGTACTCATGTATTGACTTGATATCACATATCCATGATTCATAATTATCAATCACTATACATGTCAGTCTCGATGTACTAATAGTATCCCTTTCGTAATAATATTTGATTAGAGGTATTTTAGAAATAGTAAGATTATTCTAGGGACAATTATTATATTAAATTATAAATTATGCAAAATTAATAACATGAAAATAAAATAATATAATAATTGCATTGCCTAAAATAAAACATAATACATTGTGTATTATTTCAATCATCTATATGATTAGTTCTTAGGACACACACTAACAAATGTTTCTATTCAAGAAGAGTATTTGCAAGTAGTTCAAGAAGTTTGAAGTTTATCAAATTTTCTTATTTGTAAAGTTTGAAGTTTATTAAGTTATTTTTTTTATAATTATGTTTTATTTTGATTTTAGGAGTTCAAGTTTATATAACAAGCTTAAACTTTGTAAGTTTTAACTTGAGGGGGAGTGTTAGAATATACTAGGAAAATATCCTTATATTGAGAATTGTATGACATTAAGAAATATTTTAGAATAATTATTATTGATTCTAGATTATAAGCTTGTTTGTCTTGCACCAAAGTTGAGGATATTAAAATCTATGTTTATTAGTGATACTATATAAATAGAACATTAGGGTGAATTTTATATAACAATTCAACTTTCTTATTCATTCAATAATATTTCAGTATTTTCTCATATGCAATTTAGCTTCATTATTCTCTCTTCCCTTCTAAATTCTAGTCATGTTTCTCAACATCTATGAAGCATGGATTTTCTTTTAATTGTAGAGAACTGATGTCGCCCCAATGTTGGATTCTAATACTTGATGAATGCTTCCTAATTCACATTAGAGAAGAATCAAATTGGTGATTCTTACTTTTTTAAGTTTCAGACGTTGGATGTGGCATCAATTCTTCTTGATTCATGCAAGATATATCTTTGATTTACTTTCTTTCATGAGATCAAGTATCTATTCTAAATTTGGATCTCGATTATTTTTTTAAATGAAGCAATGGGTTACTAAAGGAAAGAAACATAATCTAATTGATTTTTTTGCTATTTAAAATCAATCAAGCATCAACTATTAATTTGTCATGAAATTTTTTTTTCTTATTTTTATCTTCTGAAAACATGATTATTCCCCTCTTTAAAAATCAAACGTAGCAGATGTAGAATGCATAATTTCTCACCTTTTTATTTACCTTGTTACTTCAAACTATGACTTTAAGTTGTAGCTTCCAATTCTATGTATGTATGTGAGATATATATACACACACACACACATACACACACACACACACATATCCTAGCTGTATCTTGTATTCTAATTTTTTAAAAATTATCGTATTTGTGTACTTGTGTAATATTATATCTGATATTCGTATACTATCCATGCTTCATAGTTTGTTAATCATAATCTATTCTTATTTAGATAACGCATGAAAAAATCATTTTCAAGTATAAACAATGGAATTGCAAATTAACACTTACATAAAAATTAGGGCTCGTTCGCGTTAAGACTTAGAGTTTAGGCCATATTAGGCTTCATCTAAACTTGGCTTACTCCCCCCTCCCAACAGGAACAACAGTGGGTAATTAATTATAGATGTAATTAATTATTAATAATTGGTTATATAAAATTTAATTTATATTTGGTAATGTCTTTTAATAATTGGTTCTACAAAATCAAGTCTAGTTTGCATGACAAATGTAAAAATCATTTTTAAGTATTAAATGTTAGAATTGTAAATTAATCTTTGTATAGAGTTATGTTAGTTCGAGTTAGGACTTTGAATTTAAATCAGGTTAGGCTTTTCCTAAAGTCGGTTGACTTTCACCTATAGGTACACCAATGATAATTAATTATAAGCATATTTGATTATTAATAATTAATGATTTGAAGTTAATTTTTCAAAAATATACAACCTTATTCGAAAATCTAATCATTTTAGTACATGTGGCATTCTACATAGCTCATATAAGTAATATTTTCATATTTTTATATTAAAAATGTACCTTGATCTCATGACTTTTATTGAAATTTCAATTTTATTCATTAAATTATATTTTAAGTAAATTTACCTTCTAAGATAGCTACATAGTTAAGGAGGGGGAAGGTTAAAGGGCAAATTGCTTTAAATAAAACTTAAGAGGTATAATTGAAATTTTAATGGAAGTTAGGGGGACGAAAAATGCATTTTTTACAATAAGAATATAAAAATATAACTTATTTAAGGTATGCAAAACAATAAGTTGGATGTCATATAACTATCTCTATTAAAAATGCTAACAATATTATATTGCTTAGTAACATCACACATTTTTAAAAAATTATAGGGTAAATTTGCTTAAAAGAAACTTAAGAAACAAACTTTAAACTTTAGTAAAAGTTAGTAAGAAAATATATTTTTACCTTTTAAAAAGATTATAATTTTTAAATAAACGTAGCATAATATTTAATCTCTCATTTATAAAAGTAATAATTACTATATTTTTAAAATTTTATAACTAATACAATTAGTTAGAAGAATCAAAATATGTCAAATTACTCTTAATCAACTTATCAAACCTAAGAGATTAGTTGATTAAGAGCAGTATAATAATGATGGTTGAAATTGATAAAAATCTTTTGCAAAATTTAATTGATTGATTACTGGTAATTAAGTAGCCATTAACCACATAAAACCAATACTAACCAAGAAATTTAAAAAACTTGCAAAATATGATTGATTGGTTAAGGGGCTATAAACTTTTGCTTTACATATTTTTTGAAAATTTTTTATCCAAACTTTATATTTGAATGCGTAAGTGTTAATATCATAAAAAATTAATTTGAATATTTTAAATTAATATATCTTTATTAAAATTATTTAATATTTTTATTTTATTATTACTAAATTAGTTATATAAGTTTTTCGTTTAAATATTTTTTTTTTTTAAAAAGGAAAGTCTCTAGCCTTCGCGTGAAGGGCGAAGGGGTTAGCGATTCCCATTCTAAAATCATTACAGAATCTGTCGATTTAATGTCCTAATATATACAAATTATCTTCCTAATATAACTCTATGCAAGGTGTAGTTGCTAGTTTTACAAATGGCTTCATTTCATTCATTCTTGTAAGCTGTACTGTGCAGGATGGTTTTAAAGATGATTCCTTGAGGATAATGAAAGATATAGAAAAAGCCAACTCTGACTGTCAGGTTTGTTGAATTCATTAGCTCTACACACAAATGCACATATCAGTTCACACAAGAACATGTAGGGAAATATAATTATTATGCTAACTAATCATGTAGAAGAAATGGTTTGCTTAATGCGGGTGTTGCCAGTGAGTTGCCTCCTTCTATGTGATATTTGTCATCGTGGACATAAAAACCTTGAATAAGATGAGGATTTCTGACTTTTCCATTGAAATTTTTCTCTAGGTTGTTCTGTTTTCTGCGACATTTAATGACGCAGTCAAGAATTTTGTTCCAAGGGTAGTAAAGAAGGAGCACAATCAACTGTTCGCCAATAGAGAAGAATTATCTTTGGAGGCAGTGAAGCAATACAAGGTGAAATGTCCTGATGAGCTTGCTAAGATTGCAGTGATCAGGGACCATATCTTCGAAACAGGACAGAACATCGGTCAAACTATTATATTCGTGCGGACAAGAAATAGTGCAAAGATGTTGCATAAAGCACTTGTTGACTTGGGCTATGAGGTTACTTCCCTTCATGGTGTTCTTCAGCGCGAGGAGAGAGAGAAGATGGTCAAAGAGTTCAAAGATGGACTTACTTGTGTTCTTATATCAACTGATGTCCCTGCCCTAGGCTTTGACCAGCAACAGGTGCTAGCTTGCTTCTGTTCCTTCTCCCTTTTTCTTATCTAACTCTCAAAGTTGACATTCTTTATGACTTTTGGTCCAGGTTAATCTGGTGATCAATTATGATCTTCCTGTGAAACATACAGCTCAGTATACCAGTGAACCTGAACCTGACTATGAAGTGTACTTGCAAAGGGTTGGTAGGGCTGGGAGTTTTGGCCGCAAGGGTAAAGCTTCTAGTTCATAACTCTTAACTTTCTTTTGTTCCAGCTATGAAATTATTATAATATGTACAAGCTGTTGCACATGGAACTCTCTGTTGTTTTTCTAAGGTAGCGTAAGTTTGTAACTTAATTTTTGTCCTGGCTTAGCTCTGCTCTTGTTAGGATCTGAAGATTTTACATGGAAATGTATACACTCTGCTTCGAGTATATGCTCATAGTCCATAATTAATTATGGATCCGTTTAGTTTAAAGGAAAATAGAATTTTTTGAAAATGCTTTCTTAAGAAAAATATATTTTTAAAAAATAAATTGATTTTCTATTATTTGGTTTCTAAAGAAAAAATATTTTTTGATATTTGCTGCTCAAAGAAAAATTAATTCTATTTAAAATAAATTAAAATTATTTATTTTAAAATTATTATAATTTTACGTAGTTTTTAGAAAAGAATTTTTTTTTATAAAATTTTGTTCATTCTTGGTGCCTAATAACTCAATAATGATTAATCTCCAAAAATAAAATATATATTTAAGACATTACAAAATTTTATACATAGATTCATACAGTTAGTTTAATTAATTGTTATAAAATATTATATAATAGAGTATTTATCATGAAAAAGAAAGGGAGAATATTTTAATGAATATTTCATGAAAATGTGCATTTGAACTTTAATAAATAAAAATAGAAATAGAGCATCTATTATGAAAATATTTAATAAATTTTGCTTGTAATTGTGATTGCGTAATTAGGTAAGAACGTAGAAAGTTTGGGCTTAGACATGGATGTATTAAATAATAAAAAAAATAAATTCTATTTTTCAAAATAAGAAGTTGCTTTTTCAAAAAATAATATAACCTTTTGGTTAACCAAAATTTATTTTTCTATTGACCAAAATTTTTGAATATACAAATAGGAAAAAATTGAAAAATGAATTCCAAAAATTCATTTTTCCTTCGACCAATCGGACCCTATATTATCTGTAGGAATTATTATCCAGATAATGCACTCTCTTTCTCCCTCTATTTATGTTCACGGATTGATTGCCATCATTTGTCTTGTCTTCCATTGTATTCTAAATTTGAATTTTTTTTTTTTTTTAGTATTTCCGCTGAAAATCATGAAACTCTGATGGAAGCTGGATCTGTCTTTTATCATGGATTGAATTAGTTACTAGTATAATTTCAAGCAACGTAATTTGACTAGTTAGACTTGCTAAAATAGGGATTGGAATTAGCGATGGGCAGAATTGATATATTGTTCTGTTCATTGGAAAGGAAATCAATTTGTTGTAGCATTTTTTTTAAATAAAAAAAAATCATAATCATAAAACTCTGATGTGAGCTGGACTTTTCTTTATCTTGGATTTAACTAGTTACTGGTATAATTTTAAAAGCAACGTATTTTGACTAGTTGGCACTGCTAAGACAGGGATTGGGATCAGAGATGTGCAGAATTGATATATTGTTCTGTTCATTAAAAAGGAAATCAATTTGGTTGCATCACTTATTGCCTGAGAGTCCAGTTACAATGTCAAGTCTAAATTACATCTTGCCATTTGCTTTTTGCCATACGCAGGAGCTGTGTTTAACTTGATATGTGATGAAAGGGATGATAAGCTCTTGGTAAAGATAGAGCAGCATTTTGGCACCCATGTGGCTGAGGTATGCTTCTGGAGGCATTGTTATTGGATCATGTTGCTTTGATGTTGTAAGATGCAAATTTTTAAATGTTTGAATCAGCAATTTTTTTTTCACTACAAAGGTAACATCTCCGAGTGGTTTCACTCAAATTCTAATTGGGTTTCTATAATTTGAAAGTTTGGAATTGGATACTTATATTTATTGTTTATTTCTAATTAGATTAGATGCTTCCTATTATTTTTGTTTTTTGGATTTTATTAGTAATTGATACACATGGATAACACTCTTGAAGTGGTTTAATAATTGTTGATGTAGAGCTTTCGTACAATTTCTAACTATATTTAAGTGATAGAAAACTTACAATAAATTGCAACATTTATGATACTATTTTGCTTTTTAGGTGTAAAGGATGAGTCATTTGTCTCTCATTCCATTAATCATTGATAGATAGTTGTTTATGTGGGCTAATAGCTAACAAAATCTGAGAGAGAGAAAAATAATAAGGTGAATCCAATTAAAAATAAAAAAAATATTTGAGGATCTATTGGAAAATTTTAAATTATAGGAATTTAATTAAAAATTAAATAAAATTATGGAGAACAATAGAGTAATTTAACTTATTAGAAGGAAAAAAAAATGAAAAAGCTCCAAGTTTTGCGTATGAAGTGGGGCAGGGCTTGTTAGAACATACGCATGTTACATCTCTCATTACTTAATTGTGAAAATGGAATGATGCAGGTCCGAGAGAAAAGAATTGTTATTTTAGACTACAAAGGGGCCTTGCAGGAGGCTGGGTTACTTTGATGATGTGAAACTCAAGTTTGGAAGCATCTGAGGAATTCAGAAACACTAAAATAATGCTGAGGTTTCGTTTTTTATGCCCTCATCTTTTTGGGATGTGCAGACTGTAATTTTGTTTGTTTAACGTTGATTAAACTTAGATTATTGTACAAGATAAAAGAATTGTTATTTTAGACAACAAAGGGACCCTGAAAGAGGCCAGGTTACTTTGATGATGTGAAGCTCTTAAGTTTGGAAGTACCGGAAGCGTTAAGTCCTAATCCAGAGATGGACATTAACTCCATCAGTGATGAAAGAAGTTTTGGTGCTGGAGATTCAATGCTATTTTTATATAAATATATAAATATTATTAATTATATTATTTTTTTAAAACAGAAAATTATTTATTTTTAATAAGAAATAAATTATTTTTAAAAAATTAAATTAAAAAATAAAAATGTTTATATAAAAATAGAATTAAACTTTCAATACTAATCTAGTACCAAAAATTTATTTGTTAATTTGACATGATCTTGATTTAACCACATGTGCATGACAAGCTATGTTTATATAAAATGGGCTTTGGTTCCTTTATTCTTTATAATTTTGATGAATTTTGAAATTACTCGCAATAATTTATTTGATTACTTGGAAACTTATAATTGTAAATGGTTTCTAATTTTAGTTTCTAAATTGAAGATCTCTAACTATTTAAATTAACAATTTTACTTCAATCAGTTTATTTGTTTTTATCACAAAAATACATATTGGAACCAAAATAGCCAATAATGTATTTCTATGAATTTTTTTAAAAGTTTCATATAGTTTATAGTTTTTTGTTTTTCATAAAGGGTTATAAGCATTTAGGATATTCTTATATTGGGAGTTAATCAATGAATTAAACGTTTTGCATATTAATTATACACAAATTTCTTTCTTAAAATTATACACATAATTCATATAAAGTTGTAATTCTCGTAAAAAAATTTAAAACTGTCGCATTTTGAGGTTTTCACAAAAAAAAAATCTAATCACTTAAAATAATTTGAGAGGTTTTTTTTTCCATTTATTTTTTTTGCACAAATGTGAAAACATGGAAACTTTTTTTTTCAAATTCACAATGATAGTATTATATATAGTTAGCATATTTATTTGTGATTGTTACAATTTTTTCACGGGTTGTAATTTCATATTTAAAATTTTGTAATTTTTTTTAAATTATAATGCTGTATGAATTTTGACATTATACGTGAAAATTAAACATATAAAAGTTGTAAGTTGATAGGTTAAATTGACAATGCAAGAATATTTCAAAAAATTAAATATTTTTATTAAAAGAATAAAATAATTAAAAATTTAAAGAATCCATAAAAATACATTGATTGACTTTTGTGATAAATAATGATCCGGAGAAAATATTATTACTCAATATTTTTAAGTTAAAAAGTAAATTGATTAAAAATAACTATAATTATAAATACTCAATTAGAAGAAAAAAATCATATGAAACAATTTTAAAAACTCTTGAAATTATAAGGAGAAAAGAAACTGAAGTTTCTTCCACATAGATACTAATTTATTATGCACATGCGGTAAAATAATAGTTACATTTGTAATTTATTAACAAATTTGACGTCCATCTCTTGACTGGAACAAATAAAAAATGAATTATAGTTATAAATACTTAATTGTAAGTAGCAAATAAGAAACAACTTTAAAATTCGGAAAATGATAAAAAGTAAGGGATTAATTTAACCTCAACCCAATTTAGATTTCGCTTACATGCACAAAAACATTAACTACCTATAGGGGAGGTTTCTATGCTACGAATTCTGTATTTTTGTATTCCAACACAACATGGAGCAATAGATATTTTGACGCATGTGTACCTCTTATTTTAAAAGTCAGATATTCCTGCCAAGCAATATCAAATGAGGAATTTCCAGACAGGCCCGTGAAAACTTGGGGCTTGTACGGTGTAAAGGGGGCATGATAGTATAAGTGAATACTATTATATTTTAGTAGTATTTAGAATTTATATAAGAAAATATAATATAATTTGATCAAATTTATTTTATATGGATAGTACAAATCCAATCAACTTATTTTATATGGGTAATACATGATAAACTAATCCTCTCCCTTTAAACCTGTCATAATAGGATGGGATTAGAATGAAATTTATTAGCATTATTTTTCATGCAATATACAAGGAAAGTTCATATTTATTCCATGTTTAAAATTAATTAAAATTTATAGGAATTGTAAGATATGAAGAAAATATAACAATTATTTAAAAAGAAATTACTAATGTCCTCTATTGAAATTAATAAAAATTGAACATAATTATAAAATCATCTATTGAAATCTATAAAACAACATAAAACTTAAAATGATTTAATTTGATTGAAAAATAATTTATATTATTAAATAACTTTAATGATTTAAAAATTTTACTTAAGTAGTATTTAATATGTCTTAAAAATTTTATATTTTGGGGTTGATCATGAATTGTGACATGTGTGCATATAGTGAGTTTGTCATTGTTATTATTACAAGAAAAAAAATCAATTATTCAATTATGAATTTCATATTTTCATCATGTCTAAACTTAAAATATTAAAAAGACAAATAAAGTCAAAGATTACATGTAAAAATATAATAAACTAACTAAAAAAATATAACTAAAATTTTTGATATTATCCATTAATTTTTTTAAAAAATTAATGATTTTAAATTGATGTTTAAGAAGGTAACAATTCTGAAATTTAATTTTTAACTAAATATATTTGATTTGTTATTGATCAATGTGATCAGCTTTTTCAATTCAAAAGATTTTTTATGTTAGAAATGTATTGATGGAAGGGTAGACATATTTTTTAATAAAAATTATCATATTTAATCCTTAAATAAGTATGTTTGGTTTGGTATTGATTATAATGATAAACTTTATGAACTAAATGATTTCTTTTAGAAGACAGTAATATATTAATTGAAGGATTGACATAATTTTTTGTAACTGAGTAGAAAATTTCATTTAAGCTCACAAAAAATTAAAATTAAAATCATCATACATTAAATTATCATGAGTCTATTTTATTTAAAACTTATTGTTGGTTGTAAGATTTTAAATATTAAAGATATTTACAATTAATACGAACCAATTCACATCAGCCCTCTCTTTCTCACACGCATGCACAAATAAATACATATGTATATATTAATCGAAAAATATTATTTTAAAATAATTATGAATATAATATACATCATGTAAATTAACTTATTGTATTCTTTTTTCAATGTAATTTTACTGTAATAAATAATCATATTATTTATCACATATTTATATTATATACTATACATATATATACAGCATATTTTTTTAAAATTAAAATTATTATTTATTAAAGATCTTTATATAAAATATAAATTAGTTTAAGAAAAATATAAAACATCTGTCAGACATACATAAGGCCATTGTGATTGTTAGAACAGTGACTTTTAGTTGTTGAGAAATTAACCTTGTAACAATGAATAATGAAGTATCTGTGTCTACTCACTACTTTGACTAATTATAAGATTATTTATTACACTAGTCTCCTCCAGTAATGTTTGAAACATATAAAGTAATAACTTTTAAGACATGCTTATATCCTAAAACCCAATTACAATTATTTAAAAAATAAATTATGAACAATTAATAGTAATTCATAAAATGAAGTTGAGACAAAAATTAGAAATATAATTACCTGCAATAAGAAAGTATCATCTTTATACTATACATTGATAAAAAAAATTATAGTAATTTTTAACTCTAGACACAAATTAGTTATATCCTAATTCTTTAATCAATTGTTTTAGAATAAATATCATTTATATAATTAAATTGTTGTACCGTGTTTACAATTTAAATGTAATTGATAAAAAAAATCGAAAAATAAGAAAAACAATGTAAGAAGTTGAGGCAATGTATTTTTAAGAAGACACAATAAAAAAAGATACAAAAATTAAAAAATGAATTGAGAAATATGAAAGAAAGTTAAAAATTTTTTAAACTTAATTCTTGCACAACTCAAATTTGAATCACTAAATGTACATTTACGAACATGCTATTTGTAATATATATATATATATATATATATATATATATATTATATTAATATTGCATTTTATTTGATTAAAAAATATTCTAAATTAAATAAAAATATAATTAATTTTTTTAAATATTGTCAATTATTTTTTAATTATTATTACTAATATTAAATATTACTTAAAAAGGTAATAATTATCAAATTTAATTCTTAAGTGATTACAGTTGACTTGTATGTGATTATCTGATTGATAAAAAATATTCTATATCATACTTTAAGTTCTTTTAAACTTTTTTTTATAAATTCTAAATATATGGTAAATAAAAAATAATATAATTAAATTTGTTAGTGACGTCAATTACTTACTTAAACTTTTATTTGGTAACTTAAATTCACTAACATTCAATTATGATAGGATGATAGTAACTGTCGCATCTCATCAAATCATTAAAAATAATAAAATTAATAAAAATATTACTAATTTTATTTAATGCTGTGGCTTATTTTTTGAAATCATTAACATAATAATATTTAAGAATGTAATAATACAAAAATTTAAAAATAAAAAATTACATTTGACTTGTTATTGATTATTATGATGATTTTTAAAAAATAATATATTTTATAATTTTGAAATATTAATTTAATGAAGAAGAATTGAATTTTTTATTAGAAATGGATACATTTTTTTCTTTGTAAAGGAAGATGCAAAGTTTTTTAAATTGAAAAAAATTAATCAAGGGAGGAATATTATAAAATAAATGATAAATACAATTAAATTTCTTTTATAATGTGTATTGAATTTTTAAATTGAAACACTGAATTATTATTTAAAACAGTAATAACAATAAAATTTAATCCCAAGATAATTATGTTTGACTTGCTATTAATTATAATGACAACCTCCACAAAATAATTTTTTAATTTTATTTGAAATGATATTAAATATTGATCACAGAATTTGAAATTTTATTTTTGAAAAATTAATATTAAATATTTTTTCCAAGTAAAAAAATCTATTTAAGTGCACAAAAAATATTTAAATATATATCATATATGAAGTTCTAATGAATTTAATTTATTAAAGTTAAAATATCATAAATTAATTATAAAAACTAAATTCTTATAAAAAATGGTCATTAATTTTTTTATAATTATGAATATACCTCTTTTGGTGTTATAAAAGCTTTTAACCAGAAAATAAGAATTATAGTAAATACAATTTTAATAATTTTTCTTTTAGGTTAATTGTATAATTAAAATTATAAAATTTTTAATTTAGTATTAAATAATATTTAATAAATAAATTTAAATATTATTATTTTTAATGCTTCTAATTAGTTTATTAAAATTATTAACATTGATTAATATTTAAGGAAGTAACAATAACATATTATAAAATAACTATTTTTTACTTGTTATTATTACAGTGATCAATTTTATAAATTACAATTATTTTTATTTGAGGAATATTTATGTAATGCATAAAAAAATTAAATATTTCTCATAAAAAATGATATAATTTTTTATACATAAAAACGAAAATTTTCTGAATTTTAAAAAATTTAATCAATTCAAAATATTATGAAATGAATAAAATATATAATTAAAATTATTTTATAATTACCATTAGTTTTTTCAAATTAATAACAGTGAATTATTAATAATTATTAAATTTATTCTTTAAATAATTGTTTTTACTTGATTACAAAAATAAAAATTACAATTTAAATTTTTTTTATTTAGAATGGCATAAATGTATTGATTAAAGAATTAGCAATTTTTTATTTAAAATGAACATAGAGAATAAATATAAAAATTAGAATATTTGCTATAGTAATTATAAATAAAATTTTGTTAACAATAAAATGAAATTAGATCAAATAGAAATACCGTAACATACACATCTAAAAACAATATTTTCGTGCCACATGATGAAGATATATCTATATAATTTAATTTATTTTACACACGAATTAATCGAATTATAGTTGCAATTGCAATATACTACTAAAAAATAAAATCATAAAATAAGGAAAATAGTGTGTGAGCTGAGATGATGGCTTCGTTTCACGTAATAAATAAGCTACTTTATAACTTATTAACTCAGTCAATAAATTATAAAGTAACTTCTAAAAGTGTTTCTCATACTAACTTATAAATTACTTTAAATAACTTATAAGTTCTGATTTAATAAGTTATCTGGAGTAACTTATAATTTATAAATAACTATTTTGTTAAATATAAATATAAATAATTTACAACTTATACTCTTTATAATATAAATATAAATAATTTATATAAAATATAATTAATTTATTTTTAAAGTAATTATATCCTAATTTTAAATTATAAATATATAAATATATATATATATATATATAAATAATATCATAAAATATGCTTAATTATATTTTAAGTAATTATAATTTTATAATAAATAATAAAATAAAAATTATATAAGTAAATAAATACATATGTTTATAAAATATAATTAATTAAATATTAAATATTATACTTTTATTTTAAAATTTTTAATTATGTTAATATAATTTAATTTTTAAATAAATATAAACTATTTTAATTATATATTTATTTTCATTAATATATCCTTTTATATCATTTTACAATTTTAACTAATTTAACAATTAATTTTATGAAATACTTTAGTTAGCTTATAAATTATGAGCTATCAATTATTAGTTATCAACTAACTTATCAGCTATCAACATACTTATTATTTATCAGTTAACTTATTAGTTATTTGTACGAAACGGAGTCAATAAGTTTGTAAGAAGACAAATAAAAAGAAAAATATAAAAAAATGAAAGAAGAAAATAAATGAAATACCCAATGTAAATATTAAAAACAAAATCAATAGAAAAGAAAGTAGTGTGAGAATATGAGATGATATGCTTATAAAAAGGCAAATAAAGAAAAGATAGATAAAAATAAAATAAAATTAATTAAATTAGATATTGAAAGTATCTTATTTAAATAAAAATATGATTATATATTTGAAAGTTAGAAACATATATTTAAATTATTGTAAAAAATATGTAATTTATATAGACTCAAAGTTTTCAGATATTTTATTGATTATTGCTAAAAAATCTATTTCGCTCTTAAAAAAAGTGTAAAAATATATATATTAAACAATTATTTATCATGGCATCTTTTATTCAATTTTAAAATAGTATAGTTTAAATTAAAACAAAAATTGAATCTCTTAAATGTCATCAATTAATTTTTTAAAATTATTAACAATAAATTATTAGTAAAAAAATGTTATAATTTTTAGATGTAATTATCAAATAATTATATTAGGGAAAATTATTAGATTGATGAAAATGTTATATAGATTGTTAAGACTTTTAGATTATATTTTATAAGTTTGATAAATCAGATAAATTAAATAAACTATAATCATTTTTTAAAAAAATTCAAATTTATTTAATATCTAAGAGAGACCAATAATTATCAGATTTAATTTTTAAAAATCTATGTCTTACTTTTTATTTTCTATAGTGAAATTTATTACAAATACAAATTAATTTTATATTAGAAAAATTAGTGCAATGAATAAATAAATGATTTTTTAAATAATTTTCATTATTTATTAAAGTGACTAAAATTGAATTATTGCTTACAGCGCAAGAATTATTAGATTTATTCCTTAAATAATTATTTTCACTTAGAAAAATTAAAATCTTAGACATAATAGTTATACTTAACTTTTGTTTAATAATAAAATGAAATTAAAAAAATAAAAATATAATTGCTTGTAAGCATCTTGCTGCCCATTAAGGAAATTCTGATCTAGAAACGAATCAGTTGCGCTCTAATTCCTCAGCCAATTTTTTTTATAAAGAATATTATTGATATAATTGAGTTGTTATGTCATCTTTACAGTTTTAACGTATCCAATTAAAAAAATTAGAAATAAGAAAAATAATGCTAGAATTTGAGTCAATATATTTGCTTGTGAGAAGTTAGAGCGAAAAAATACAGACAAAAAATGAATGAAAATTAATAAAAAAAATGTAGAATTAGAATTTCTAGGTCCCAAATTTAATATACATTTGTGACAGTGCTATCTAAACTTTAGATAGGTTCATAAATTGCTTATATTTTATTTATTTTTACCTAAAAATTATTTTATTTTATTCCTAAAATATATATATCAAATCGTTAACTTATCATGACTTAATTTTGTTCAATTAAAAATTTAAAAATATTATAAACTAGATAAAAAACTACGTTTAAATCCTTTCAACATTACCAATTTTTTTAAATTATTATGATTAGCATTAAATTATTTTTAAGAACGTAATAATTATCAGATTTAATTTTTAAATAATTATGTTTGACTAAAAAATAATTATTTGATTTTAAAATAATATATGCAATAGGTTAAATTCTCTAAAAATTTATTTTATTGATTTCAAAAATATAATTAATATTTTAATATTGTCAATTAATGACTTAAAACTATTAACATTCAATTATAATAAATAATTATCACATTAAATAAATGTGATAATTTAAATAGAAATATTAACAATTATTTTTAATGTTTGAATTAACTTTTTAAAATTATTAACATTGATTTAACATTTAAGAATGTAATAACTATCAGATTTAATTTTAAATTTATGATGTTTAACTTGTAAATAATCATCGATTTAAGAAAATATTGTATGTCATACGCTTAACTATTATGGAATTTAAATTGTTAACTTGAATAATATAATAAATTATATATATATATATATATATATATATATATATATATATATATATATATATTAAAATACAATTAAAACTCAAGATGACTACCAATTAGTGGAATCAATAGATCCGCACATTAATATAACTAATGCTTGTGAAAACATTATTACATCTATTTCATAAATTTAATTTTAATAATATCTTAACTTCTTATTGTTCAGAAAGATTCAAAATAATTATTAATTATTATTATCATAATTTAATTTGTTTGGTTTGACTTAAACTGTGAGGAATGATAGGATGATTACGTTTAATATTCAGATATGATATTCATAATATGATATAATTTTAATTTTAATGAGTAAAATTTATAAAGTGTTTTTAAAAAATTTCAATAAGTAATATTTTTACAATTTTTATTTCATATAAGATAAAATTTATTTTTTAATAATTATGTATTTTTTCTAAAGTCGTGAGTTATTAATTAGAAAGTGAGAATTATAATAAATACAATTTTGATTATATTTTTAATCAATATTTTATATAAGTATTTTATAAATATGTTTGTTTTCAATAAGATGAAAATTAATATTTTATAATAACTTATATATTTACAACATTTATATCATTTCAAAAATTATTATCATCACAATTTTAATTAAAAAATGAGAATTGTAATAAATACAATGTTAATGATTTTTTCCCATATTTTATATAAGTGGTTTTATAAATATATTTATTTTCTATAAGATGAAAGTTTCTTTTTAATAATCACATATGTATCTATTAAAGTAATATAATTTAAAATTTTATTATTATCACATTTTTTATTAGAAAGTGAGATTTATAATAATATAATTTTGATGATATTTGTATTTATATTATAATATATAGACTTAACTAATTAATAGGATAAGGCCCGTACTCGGCATGGGATAAAGTAATTTGATAATTTAATTAGAATTATGTTAATAATATATAATTGAAAATAAAAAATTTTTTTGATGAAATGATTATTATCAACTACATTTAAATAAGTAACTTGAGGAAGTATTACAATATATATAAAGTTGATATTTAAAACAATAAAGAATAAAAAAATGTAAAAACTTTCATAATTTATGGTATAACAAATTCTTAATTATAATTTCAAAAGATTTTGAAAATAAAATTAATATAAATAATTTATCACTAACTTTTTTTATAAGTAAGATTAAGATAATGATAAGTGTCTTGTAATGTATGATATATAATATGTGTCAAACTTTATAATGTGAAAATTATTGTATACTCACTACTAAAATAAATTTTTGAACTCCTCCTAATATTATATTTTTCATTGTATTTGTTAGTTAACTGTTATTATTCTTAAGATCATGATAATTTAGTGTATTAAGGAAATTGTAATTACATACCAATTAATATATTTCAAATGCATTTAATTATGATCAATCAAACAATCAAAATATTATAATTATTTGAATTAATGAATTGATTTAATAATTTTTCCATTTTTATTTATTATTATTTCTTAGTACTTTTAAAAACAAACATATTATGCTTTTTTATATTTTTAATATTTATCTATAATTTATTGGATATTAATAGAGGATTTGACATATTTAGGATGCACTAAATGATGATTAATACTATAATTTAAACATTATAATAAATTGAGTTGATGCATTGATTTGGAAGTTTTTATATTTTTTTCCTTTATTATTGAAGCATAATATTATTAAAAAATTAATTTTTATCATCTTTTGAGCATAGATTATATTAATTTTAATACTTGAAATAAAGTTCTAAACATTACATGCATTACTTGGCATTTTATGCGTATCATCATATATGGAAGGCTTAAATTTAATCTTACATATTACATGTTAGTTAATTTCAATCAATGCATTGATTTGGAATTTTTTTAAAAACCTTTTTACATTATTTATGCATTAATGTTTTTCAAAAATATTCTTGTTATATCATTTTTTTTACCTTTTATGTTTTAATTATAATTTATTATATATTAATAAATTATCTTGCATCTTTTAATATTATATTATTTGTGTCCACTCATTTTTAGCTCTTCTGAACCTTCAACTTTATATCCTAGTTTGATATCTTTAATAAATTTTTTCTTGTGTATTCTACCTTTTAAGAGTCTCAAGCCCCCTAAAAAACAATTAGGTTCATCCTCCTATTAAGCATGTTTATTCTTATAAAGTGTAGGTACTAGCTGCAACATCTTCACCTAACAACACTAAGTCATTTGAAGTTGCACCAATCATTGAATCTAGAGATGCAAAATAGGTAGGGTAAGCTTATGCCCGCATAAACTTGCATGAAAAAATAAGCAATAAAAGAGCTACCCACCTTGCCCTGCCTGCAGGGCAGGTAATCCTATAAAAAGCTTGCATTTGAAAAAAAATTGAATAGACCTATTAATTCATTAGCCATAGGCCATTCAACTATAATTAACTAACTTTTAATAATAAATTATATATTAGTAAATTTTAACTTTTATTTTTGTTAATCTCTCTGTGTATTTAACTTAAACTACACCTAAAAAGGAAGATAAGGAAAGTAATATTGGATTAGGAAAAGCCAATAGTTAATTTTGCATTTAGTCAACTGCTTGAACCAAGGATGGGTTGGAAATAGTGGTATGGATATAAAAGTAGCACCTAATTATAACTTTCATGCATGCTCAATGTGTATGAAAACCAAGTTCATAAAACTATTGAAAATTTTAAACTAAGAAAAAACTAGAATTACCTTTCAAAGCATAACTATTTCAGAACACTAAAAACAAGAACTATCAGTAATTCAAATAACAAATAACAAAGACAAATTTTTCAGATGGAAAATTGAAACAAATATAAATACAAAAGCTTATAACAATATATATCAATTATAAGAAAGTAGATAATGAAAAATAAATAAAAAAGAATAAAATATCAATTAACAATAAGCGTACCTGATTGATTGATTCACTTAAGTAACAACTACTTTCTCCATATAACTGTAGAAAATATACATTGTTCCAACCCAAATCCAAAAGGTCATCAAATTCATTTCAATAAACAACATATTAAAAACTAACACATCCATTCATTCCACTTAACATCCATGTCAACAACTACAAGTTAATTTGATCTAAAAATTTAACTAACAAAATATTTATTTTGTCACCCAATACAAATCACTACATGGGAGGAAAACTACTTGAAAAATTGGCGCACAAGCACCATCTTAACAACATTCAACTTATTCCAAAATAGAACAAGTTTGCTTATTTTAGGAACCTATCATAATAGGCTAATAATAGTAAATTACTAAGTACTGAAGAAATAAAATGAAAGTAGTAAATCATTAGGATCTTTGCATTATAGAATGAAGACAAATGAAGAAATAAAATGCTCAAATGTTAAAAGTGAAATACAGATAATTACAAATAAAACTATATGCTCAAATGTTGAAAGTGAAATATAGATAATTATAAATAAAACTATACCTTTTTCAATAACATTTGTAGTTATACTTGAATTATTTGAATCTTCTTCCAAAATGATGTCTTCTTTATCATCTTCAAAATCTATAAATCATGAATTATGAATATAATATTTCACTAAATCATATAAAATTTATAAAATAATAAATTTTTTATATAAAAATATTACCATTAGAATCAAAACTAAGAAGATAACTACGTGTGCATATGAGAGAAGCTTGAACTTTTTTTAGAAGAAGATGGCTCCTATACTTGTTTAACACATACCTTTGAAGCCATAGTTGTAATAGGAATACTTAACAAATCACCAGACATAAGTGATAAGGTAGGAAATCTTCTGTATTGCTCTTTCTACGAATCCAAGATATTTAGATTTCTATATAATACAACATTAAGCAATGACATCTTGAAGTAAACTTTTAGTTGAGACTTGGAATGGAAAGTTAGCCTGATAACTATATTTTTAAAATCAATCCATACCTATAAGGAAAACAAAGTTATGATAACTTAAATTAACAAAATAAAATAAATAAATTACATAAATGGGTATTTTAAACTTACATCAATTGCATCTAAAGTGCTTGTAGTAGAACTCATAGAATTAGCAACATGAACCATTTGATTAACATGTGGTGAAGTAAGATTAGAAGAATCCTTTACATACTTTTCATAGAGTTAAAATAATTTGATCTTCACCTTATTAATCTTTTCTTAATAAGAAGATGGATTCATATTTTGATAACTTAATTCTAATATTGTTAACTTCAAACGAGGATCAAAGATGGTTGCTATTACAAGTAAAACACTATATTGACTCTAATATTTACTAAAAAAAATTTCATATTACAAGCTATAACTTTTATCACCTCATCTGCATTATTCACATTATCCATAAGAAATTTATTAATTTTCCAAACTTGGCTAAAGTACAAATTAGATGTAGGATAACTAGATCCTAAAATCAAGTTGGCCATGTCATAAAAGGGTTTTAAGAATGCACAAATTATCTCCCTTATTCTCCACTCTTCATCTGTTGGATAATGCTTATAATTATTATCATTACATATAGGAAAAGTAAATGCACACTTATATTTTAAAGCACATTCAAGCGTCAAATATATAAAGTTCCATGTAGTAGACAAATCTAAATGCAAATATGCAGTAGTATCAATTAAAAGTCTTCTTGCAAATTCTTCAAAGCTTCTCATTTTATCCTCAGACCCTTTTACATAACCAATACTTTCTCTAATTTTATGACAAACACTTAAGGCTATCTTAACCCCTCTTGCACAATGAGATATAATATATTAGCATAACAATGAATATAAAAAAACTCACCATCATAAAACAAACTTCCTTCCAAAACCATTTAAGTATTCAAGTTTATTTGTATATTATCATTGGTAGAAGCATTATCCAAAATAAGAGAAAAAAAATTTTCTTTTCTATCCTTTAATCAATTAATATTTCGATTACTTTTCTTACTAACTTCATACTCGAATATAGAGGATGAATATCATAAAAAGTAAGAATTTTACTTTTCAAGTTCTAATCCACATTAACATAGTATGTAGTTATGCAAATATACCCCTTGTTAGTGCAAGTAGTCTACAAATCACAAGTCAAACATATTCTACTAAGAATATTAAACAAATTTTGTTTTAATTTCTTCTTTTATTTGGCATAAATTTTTGTCAACTTGCATAATTCTAGATATAAACATAACATCTACATTACAATATTTAAACAAATCCCTAATCCTTTCATATTGAACAAATTTAAAAGGGAAGTCATATTTTATGATGGCCATAGTTATTTTTTCTCTTATAACTTTGGGATCAATTTTGATATTTCTTAATTTTTCTAAATGATCAAGAGTTATAAGAGGAATTCTTTTATTTCTTATCACTCTAATTCTGTCATATTTCTCTATATGAGAAGCAAGAGTTAAAGTGTCATAAGTTCTACCACCCTTAATGAAAAATTATTACTTTTTTTACATTTAGCCTTTAGTTTTTCATTAATTTTATCTATAGGATCAAAAAAATTCCATATATCTAAAGTTGTCCTTTTTTACTTTTTCCCTTTAGTGTGAACTTCATCATATTGAAATTGAAATTGAAATTGTTTTTTAACCTCAAATCACTAAATGCTATTTTCAGCTCTTTCTTAAGATCTTAGATTTTATCTTTAAGTTTCACTCAAATTTTCCATTTAATTTATGCTTGTATCTTGCAAATCCATTATATTTAGAGTTACCTACCAATTTACAAATATATATATAAGATAGCTTATTTGATGTACTATGAATGCATAAATTAATCAATAAAAAATATATCAAAGTTTAAGTTTATGAGCAAACTCACCTTTCATTAAAACAAAAATCTATTCCAAGTGCTCAAGTAATAGAATAGAGCAAATTGATAACAAGGTCTTAAAATAGAATGCTTTAAAATTCTTATGAACAATGAGAGATAATAGAACAAAACATGAGATATATATAACAAAACATTAGTGAATAAATGCAATCTCTTATGATAATCTAAGGGAAACATAGTTCTTTAGTGAATTAACTTGAAGGGAACATAACAAATGACGAATATAGCAAATTTCACCATTTACTTAATTATACAAGCACCATAAAGAGAAAGAAAATCAATTTCACAACAATATTTAATTGAGACTACACCTTTGGTTGTTTATCCTAAGAACTCGTACCTTTAGTGAGGAACAAAATAATAGAGAAATAAAAGAATGATAACTAGGATAGTAGTTGACTAACATAGAATAAAACAATAAGACACAAATATAGTAACATAGAGCAATAAATAGGAAAAGGAAATAAGAATTTTTAGTAGGAAAAACTTCAACAAACAAGAAATTTTAGCCAATAAGTAAGAAAGATAGGTTCTATCAAAAAATTTTCAACTTGGAAAACACTAAAATAGTGAAGTCAAAGATGACTATCAATGTCATATGTGCATTTGCCATCCTTCTACTGTGTTCTACAGTCAATGTATGTTGCATCATGTGCTGGTGCTACAGATACTACTTTTCTCTAGTGTTGCTACGTTCGTGAGTCGCCATTGCCACTTGATCTACTGAGCCTAGCTTTGCCCCAGCTTAGTTAGTCTAAGGAAAGAAAGGAAAGAACTCTAATTGTTTCTACTTTTTTTGTTGTGAGGCTTGTGACATCATTTGAGCACTAAGGAAATGAATAAAGTCTCTAAAGAGAAAAAGGGTCGATGGTTTTAAGACTTTAATTCTTAATTTTATTGTATTTTCTGTTTCTCCATAATCAATTTTTATTCTTTGCTTTTAATTTTTAACTTTTCTTTTCCTAGTTTTCATCTTAAATTTGTATTTTTTTTTGCAATAATCTATAATTAATTTTATTTTAATTACATATTATTATTTATTTTATTGTTCAAGATCAAGAATTTAGATGAGATAATCAAATTCATACTTGAGAGTTAAAGAAATTGGACTTGTAATTTTGTAATTTAGGTTAGGAATATTGGGTTGAAACTTGAAAGTCAATTGCTTATTTCTATTTGCTTTGGATTGAGTTCAGTCCTTTTTCTTTCAATGATTAGGTTAGGTTAGGCCATTTAAAAGGAGATATTTATATTTTAGATTAGGTAACAGAGTAAGGCAAAAAAAATTATTACCTATGGTTAGGCTCGTGATTAGTAGGCTCCCAATCGCATGGATAACCCTTTTATGCTTGCAATCAAAATTGACCCTTTACTACTAAACATTTTTAAGCTCGTAATCAATAATCAACAGTTATTTATTGCAGTGATTTGTTATTTTAATTGTTGTACAAGTAACAAAAATGGCGAAAGGCAAAGGGGAGAAGATCTAAGTGAAATGAAATTGGATAGAAGATGAAGAGCCATTCATTTTTTATCTTTAGTGATTAGCAAAGTGACAAATAGTATACATGGATAAGATTGTTCTTTCAATCTCTCACTATACCATTTTTAGTAGTTCAGACACTTTTGTATGATCCTGTATATTATCAAAAGAGGAAAAGAGAAGAATTTTGCTCCACATCATTAATTTTATGTTATAGCAATAGTAAAATCTCATTAGTCATGTCAAATCATGAGAGAAGATTAGTGCCATTATATTCATCATTTATGATCCTAACCCTTAATTAAAACTCTTGTTATAATGATGTATGCAACCTTTGCTTCAAGGTCTTTATAACATAAGACCAAGACCACATCCTTATTTTTACTATGTATCCATTTCCTTTCGCATGATTATGGTGGTTAGAATTTTAGGCCTCGCATATGTGTGAAGGGTGTCTAGATATAAGAGTGGCATTTATTCAACATGAAAAGTTTTATTTACACTTTCTTTATTTATTCTTTTCTTGGATAAAAACTATGAAAAAGTAGATTGATATAGTTTATTTTTTATGAGCTTGAAAGATTTTTTCTAATATGGAAAGAAAAGTGAGGATGGGAGGTTACAAGTAGCTTTATGTATTCAATATTTGTATTATATATAGAAGGGGTGAGTGTTATTTGCACATAAATTTAATGGTAATAATTTTCAAAGTTAACTTTATAGTTATTTACAAAGTCCACTTCATAAGATCAAAGTAAGCTCTAGTAAGAGGTTGATTTCATTTTAAGTGCAATATGTTTGCCTTTCATGTTAATATTCTTTAGGAAAGGAATTGACATTCATATAGGACTTTACAATAACTTTAACTAATTAAACCAATGAAAAGTGGTATAATGCTTTCACTTGTACTACACCAAACATCAAATATTACAAAGACTTGCTTTGATCATAGGAAAGGAGGCATTCTTTGTTAGGCATAATCTCAATACATTATGTAAAGCTCTAAATATAAAAATATGATGGGTTTTAAATAGGGCCATGAAATAAAAAAATGTAAAAAGTAGAAAATTCTCATGTGTAAACTAAAATGACTTAATGATTAGTTTAAGCCTTTAAATTTAAAATATTTATGTTCAATAAATGCAATACCAACTAACAATTATCTTACTCTTTATCAGCTTGGCTCTCCCACCTATTTTTTAGCTTCCTAAAACTACTTTATACTTTATCAATTCGTCAACTCTTCCTTTGCACTCATTCTTTAACTTTTCATTTTTCTAGAAGATCTTTAATGTTAGCACATGCCACCATGAAAAAACTTAAAATCAGAATCACTTGTGGTCCAAAAAAATCTATGAAGCATATATCCATATCTTCTAGTTAGTTTTAACAAAATAAAATTTGAAACTCTTATATTTTTTCTATTAAGGTATATTATTTTACATATTTAGATTTGTGGTTTAAATTTATTGTTGTTATTTTTCAATATACTATTTTAGTGCTTTTATCTTGATATTTTTCTTTTTTAATTACTTATCATAACAAGTTTGTTTGATTATTAACACCAATTTTGATTTTTTAAAGTTAGGGTAATATCAAAAAATTAGACTTGAGTAGTCTTTTTACTATGTGGGTTAATTTTTATTTAAAAATTATTTTTTTAGATTACTTAAATAATATGTAAATCATAATGCAAGAAATATATGGATTTAAGTGATGTTGTTAAGCTTAGAAATATTTCTATTGGCTAAGTTGTACATAGTAAAGAGGAAGCTTATGTATCAAGCACATGCATTTCAAGTGGGTTTTAATGTAAGGAAGGGAAAGTCATTGTATTAGGACAAAGAGAAAAAATATTTATGCATAAAAGATTTCCACTGCTTATAAGAGTTTAAGAATTATGAATCATAAGGTGAAGTAACTTATAGTAGACTAGATTCAAGAATTGGTTGTAAAGCTATAGTATGATCTGCGATAACTAAAAAATGAGTATGAACAGTTGTAAAATTAGTGGTAGATCATGATCATAAGCTTGCACCATTTATGCAAAACCACTCATTGCATTTTATAAGAAATATATCATTAGTAAAAGGAAGCCTTATCAATTGAATGGTGAATCCTAGTATTAGCGTTAAAAATATTTAGATTTATTTAGGTGAAGTGGTTAGGGGATTTGATAAAATTAATTTAACAAAGAAAGACATGTATAATTATATCAATGGTGAAAGATTGAAATTAATTGAAGCTAGAAATACCTAGTTATTAGTAAACTAACAAAGTAAACAAATTCAAGGTGCCACGTTCTATTGTAGTGTGCAATTAAATCAAGAGTGACACTTGACCAATATATATATATATATTTTGAGAGATAGCAAATTTAAGCTGAATTATGACTATTTTATTAATGTAGTCATTTTTTATACTAGTCAGGCAAATATAAATATTATTTTTAAATAGCATGCTTAATTTATGTTTTAATCATAATAAAAAATATCATTTGTGTTACTAATCTAATTAGAATGAATATACATATATCATTATTCACATAAACTAAAAAAATAAAAAATTAAAAGAAATGAAAATAGCTATTCTTTCATTAAGTGTCAATAAAAATAAAGATAATAATATTTCAAACTAATCACAAAAATAAACAAAATTTAAAAAAATACAATTACACTGAGATTAACTTCAACATGGGATAAAATTTTAAATACAAATAATTTTTAAACTTGTTGCTTCAATATATATGGAATGATTTACTTGTTAAATTGTGCATAAGACTCTAGGTGTTATGTATTGGTTCATAAGCTAAGGTATCCATATCCTAACTTTTGGTTTAGATATAAAAGAACTATCTAAAGGAATAAAGAATTACTTTAAACTTGATTTAACTACATTCACCTTATTTTTACTATATAGTTACATCTTTAGCATTTTTTTAATTATTTTAAATATTTACTTATTTTATTCTATTTATACCTAGAGGACTTAAAGAAATATGACAAGTGGGTAATGAAAGAATTTTTGGGAAAGGATATTAGTTATAGGTGAGTAGAAATATGTAAATGATTATAAGAGAAAGTACAGACCATGGACAAAAATACCCTTGAGCTTATCAAAGGCCTTACATGCCTTTTTCCCACCATTTACCTTTATTTTTCCTTTTGGAACCCTACCTTTTTTTATTCTTCTCCTTCTTCCCTTCTTTCTTTTCATTCTCCTATAAATTATCATAGAGCCTTTGAAGGAGAGTAGGAGGTAAGCTAGAATTACCTCCGTAACTTAAGTAAGAATTCTAAAATCATCAGTATTTTGAAGTTATTTTCTTCCTTTTAGGTGTTGGATGAAGCTCACCTTGAGCCTTGGGTAGAAAATGGAATCTTAACTAAGAACTCTTGAAATCCTTGATGATTAGGCTAGATAAGTAACAATTTCAATCTTTCTAACCTCCTTTTAGGTAAGGAGAGTGAATATTCTAACTTAATATTTAATTTCCTAAAACCTTAGGTATTTATAGAATAGCTATCAAGCTTATAGTAACTTAAGGTAATCTTGAATTAATGGTGAATTAGTTGAAATTAAACTTAAACTAAGTTCCTATGGGGGGTATGGATGATTTAGTAAGCTTAAAATAAGGAATATTGAGTTTAGAAGGGGTAAATGTTGGGATCGGGAGTTAAATAATTATAGCAGAATTGAATTAATTCCAACCAAGGATCCATGTGAAACGATTAGATTAAGATAATGATTTAATCATTACCTTTTATAGATAATTCAAGGCTTGATCATTGATTATCTTTTTGACTTACTTTCAGTCAAAACTCTGAGGTATTTACACGAACTTGTGAATCACCAGTGAATGTCGTACAGTCATTGATTGGAATTCTCTTCCTTTGCCTTGCAGTGCTAGTTATGCCTCTTTTAGGGTTATAGTTAAAAAGAGCTGCTAGGTTTTTTATGTTTTAGGATGCATGAATTATCATTTTTTTAACACTCAACATACCTATTTAAATAAATGTACAAAAAATCCTAACTAATTGGGCTTAACTCTATATATAATTATGGGCTTATAATTAAACCTTATAATTATAATATGAAATTCTCATATAGTAGGCCTAAACAATTTAGTCTATTAATTTTAAATTTACTAAGTTTTAAGTGTACGACTTTACAAGCTCTCATTACATCTCATTATATTGGTAATGATCATAAATTATATTAATGATCATAAACAATAAGTGTTATCTAGCAGCACATTATTGTTACCATAGTAATAAGAAAGTCAGTGATTCAACTAAACTTATACATATAATCATCATTTATGACCTTTTATCCTAGATATCTAGATTGAGTGCGAGACATAAACTATCTTATTTTTTTATAGTCTAATTCAAAGGTTTCTTAATTTTTAAGTAAGCTGACCAAAGTAAATGTAAGTGACATTCCATGTCAATCCATCTAAGCATGACCATACGTTTTTCTTAACTTTACTTAATCAAGGGGCTCACAGATGTTATTCCTATTATATAGGAGGGATAAATTCCATCTTGATCACACATATCCCTTCGCATGATATGTGGAACATCTAATAACTACCCTTACATTCACTGAATCATAAGTGACATAGAGTAATATCAAAATATAAAACTCACATGTAGGAAACTTTGGTGATCTCAGGTTTAGGGATCATATTAATGATGATTATTAAGAATTATTCATGATACTCATATAATGATTCATATAGTGTTCTTAGGATGGGTCAATCTAGTATATAAGTTCTCTAACTTACACTCATGTATAGACTTAATATTTCATATATGGCATCACACATACTAATCTTAACATATTAGTACAACCAAATTCACAATGATATATGATTAGAGACATTTAACAATACAATTATTTTAGAGTTATTATCATAATTAAATATACTACGCAGAAAATATATGTATAAATATGATAATTGAAATCGCCTTTAAAATAACATGATTCAAAATTATAATCATCCATATAATTAATTTTAGGGCATATATATTAACAGTAAAAGCTCTTGTGAATAGTATTTTTTACAAAGAGAGTACTATAGAAACCTAACAAAATGATTGACCTTTAGGCTTGAAATAATCAACCATTGTACTAGGCATTTGCTAGAATCTTTACTCAATAGCAAATGGGTAGCCATTTTGGCTAGAATGTTTGACTATTGTCTAATAGCAAGTAGATCTCATTGCTCAATGATATATGATAAAGGTAAAAATAAACTTAATAAGGTAAGAGGTAGCTTTATGAACTAATAATAAAAGGATTGATCAACCATAAAAAACTATAGCATGAGCCTTTTACAAATGAAGAAGGAATTATTATTATATTTCTTAATCACCTAATTTTTTTACATTAAATGGAATGATGACAAATTATTTAGACAATGTTATTGTGATTCATATGGCCATGCATTGAAAGCATGGGAGTGTTGCTATGTACTACAAATGTATCTATGATTGAGTGAGTTATAAATGTACTATAAATTGTAATGTGATCATGCAAGTGAGACATACAGTTAATTTTGATTGAAATTAATGAACCTATAGAATTGTGTAATGGGATATGTTGATTGTCTAGAAATCAAATTCAGGGAAAATGGCTTGTAAAAGGTATAAAGTTGACATTAAGGGGACAATGATGGAACTTATGAAAAGTATAAGGTTGACAAGGGTCACTAGTAGGTTTATCACTTTCTTATTAATAATGTTAATTGTAATAAACATAGTGTATTATAATGTACTCTTTGCTAATTTATGTTAGTGTTACAATGTGATTATGCATTGTCTACTATGATAGTATGAAAAGTTTGACATTTGTAACCATTAAGAATGGTTAGGCTAGCACTTGATTAAGATAATGACTTAAACCTTCACATGATGAAATGAGGGGGAGTATAACTCCAGTTAGTAAGATATGTTTTAAAGGATAGTTTTAAATTATGTTAGTATATTCATCCACTAAGTCTTATACTTATTCTTTTATGTGTTGTTCTTCACAAGACATCTAAAGAAAAAACCACCATCACCTAATGTCTTGTTTAGTGAAGATAAATAGCATGGCTTGGGTAATGACAATTGGTATTAGGTAATGGTATAAGGGTTGTATCATGTAGTGAAGGAAGGTGTAGCATAGGTTGACTAAGGTCAAGTTAAATATAGGATGGAGCATTTTATCTTTGTAACGTTATAATTATTAAAGTTCTTATCTTGTGAAATATCAAAAGGCTTTATGATTTTTATTAATTTAATTGAGGGAATAAGTGACTTTACTAACTAAGTTGGTAGAATTTAAGAATCGGGATCCACACCGATTATGACTAAGAACAAGCTGTGACAAAGTTACTATCAAAGTATGGCATAGGTTTTTAATGGGATAAGACCCTTTGGTTATGTTTATTATTACTCAGTTAGGTATTAATTGAAATTGTATTAATAGTATATGTGTATCTAGAATCATATATCACTAATATCATTTCGATAGACCTTATTATATCTAATAGAGTGCTGCTGGAACTTACTTATAATTGTTTAATTGATGGTTGTTCTAAATGTCATTTAAATATTTAAATTTTAATGTTTAGAAAAAAAATAGATGTTATTAACTAAGTGTGAGACTACTAGCTACACATTTGAGCATTACTTATAGGTTCATGGATCTAATAGCTAGCCTTATAAAGGAAGCGATAGCTGAAATGCACCTTTCAAATGTAACAAATAGATTATGATGGGCTCTACTAGCAGGCCTGATGGTTGCTTGCATAGAAACTAAGGGCTATACATGTGCTTGATTTCATGATTGTTAAGTAGGAAAAAAGTTAAGTAATAAAAAATCTGTATAATTAAGTATATAGTTTATATGAAAGATGGAGGATAAGAGGTAAAGTGTTACAATGATATAGTTAGGTAGCCTTACCCAAGTAGAAACCATGACTACAATAGTAATATATCTTAATAATATTAAGGAATTGTAGTATCAACAACTTGATAACCTTGTTTATAGTATTTGGATTATATGTTCCTTTGTATTCTATGTTTGAGCTTAGGACTATATCTAACTATAATGTAACTAGGTAAAGGCTGAAAGTAAGTTTAAGGTTTTGTTTAGAAGTAAGAAAGTATATCAAAGTAGATAAATTACTTTAAATTTGTACATGGTTATTGTCTTTTCTTTGCTATCATTGTTGATATGCTAAGGTGAAATCCCACCAAAAGTTAAAGGTCATTAGATACTCATTACATTTAGTGGCATGATGTTTAAAATGAAAGATGCACAAGGAATAGTAGGAAAAGAGTGAAAAAGTGACAAAGCAAGTAGGCAACCTTTATTTTAATATTGGTACAATGATTGTAAGAATTTAGGATATTAGAGACAATAAAGGGGTAAATGGTGAAACTACTATCACTAAAGTATCATTGGAGGGTTACTTAAGGAATGGGCATAATATGAAATGTTACGAATAGAAGAGAGAAGAAATAGGATCTTAAATAATGAGAATTTAATTGGTAGCCTGAATAGTGGGAAGCAAAAGTTTTATATTGTATCTTAAACTCAATTATTTATGTCTAGGTATAAACCACTTGCCTTGTCCCTTTTTATGAAAATTAAGGTAGCTAAGATATGCCTTTTTTCTTGAATTTTATATAACTCTATGTTAAAATGAAGGAAAGATTGCATAAAAGAATGATTATTTTCCTTCCCTAAGGGTTTTGCTTTTTGTTGGGCCATTAAGGGGCCAAAGGTAAACCATTATGTGTAGAACAGTCAACTATTGAGTATTGGATGGTAAGGTTTGAGGCCCCAAGCCAATGGCCAACTGTTACATTAGAATAGGCAGTTATTACAAGTCTAATATAAATATTGCAGTTATGATTTTTGTAACATTTTAACTAACTCTTTAGAGTTTATAGCATGATTTTCACCTCCAAAATTTCTAAATTTTCATTCTTTCACCCTTAAACTTTAAAATCCATTAATTAAACTTTTATCCATCACTTTTGAACACTAAACTCTTAATTCTCACTGATCAAATCATTATCTCCTTAATTTTTGGGAGATTTAAAGATTTTGGAGCTTTCATTTAAGAGTTTTCATTTTAAAGGTAAATTATTCTCCTTCTCTTATAAGAATCCTCTTCTACTATGGCTAGTGATTTTTTTATCAAAGTATGCAAGATGCTTACCCTTAAAAAAAAAAAGAAACCAGCCATGGATGCTAAATAAGAAAATGAAATAAAATAAGGGGGAGAGAGAGGAATTTAAAGAAATGAAATTAATGAACTGAGAGTGAGGAAAATATCGAGAAAGAAGAAAAAGAGGGAAAACAAAAAAAGTGAGGTATGAGTTTTTCTATTACACTCCTCATGAATATGAGCTCACATTTAAAAAAAAAATCTTAGTGACTAATTCTTCTTAAAAACCCATTTAATTAGATCCTAGCCATTCCTTCTAATTACCGATTCTCTCAAATTCAAAAATCAAGTTTCCTTGACAATTTAATAGATTTTGGAGCTCTAAATAAATATTCCAAAATTCTATAAACTTTGAAGAAAAAGATCCATTACAAATTCACTAAAGATTTTATGGTTATTCAATCCTTAAGAAACTTCTCACAAGATTTCTTTCATTTACATAAGAAATTGTTAGAAAATTGGTTAAAAATAAATTTGGAATTTTGTGCCCTAACTTAGAATCTCCTTCCTTTTGATGATTAGTTGCTCAAGGTCATAACTGATATAGTAGTGACTAATGTGAGATTCACTAATTGGTTCCTACTAGTCCTATTAGATGATAGCATATACTAATTCTTAATTTCTCTCAGTTTAAAATAAATAGATAGAGTCCCTTTAGTTTAGTAGACTCTTAAAAAGAGGTATTTCCTCAAAGATATAGATATAACCCTATGAAGTTATGGATATACACTATGAAATATAAATGAATATGTTTATCACTTTATATGCAACATTTTTCATAAATAAATGCAATTAGCATTTCTCTAACTATTAATTTCTGCAACAAGTGTCTTAAACTTCCAACTAAACAACCTAACTTAAAAAATACACTTTAAACTTGGAAACATTAAGGATAAAGTAAAAGAATGACTTTGTACACTTAATTAGCATATCCCTACCTTGCTTAGTAATAAAAAATCTTTAAAAAAAGAATTTAAATATATAGAATTAAATAAGTGTTCGTATGTCAGTTAAATTACCTTAGTTTTAGCTAATAAGCCATTTGTCTTTTATGTAGCTAAACTCACACTTATCTTAATAACCTTATTAGGTTTACGTAAATATACAAGACATGATGGTAATGTCACTCCAAGATAAAATCATGTGTGATTAATGATTAATCCATTCTTAAGTACATAAAAAGGAATAATATAAAAACTATAACATAATATCTTTTCTGGTAACATTATTACCACAAGAATAGCTAGTAAATATCACATTCACTATGGTGCATGATATTATAAATATAAAAAATGAATTACAACCATTGATAAAGCAAATAATTAAGGCCCTTTGTAACTTTGGAGTCATTTTTATATCCTTCACAAATGCCATTATTATTAGGGATGCTTAACAGTGTAGGCTTAATGGACCAGGCCAAAGCCCGTAGGGGCTGAGCTTGTTTAGGCTAGGTCCATTGAGGCTTGTATTTAAGCAAGCTTATGAGAAAGTTGGTCTAGTTTGCAAAAAAGCTTGTAAGGCCAAGAGCTTTGACTTATAAATGGCTTGACTTGCTAGCCACCTAGCGACTCGAGCAAATTTGATTCGCATAGGCTAAGCTTATTTAAGCTTGCATTTTTATGAACCTATTTTTAGCAAATTTAATTTACAAAAAGCTCACAAATCGATCCTCGAAACCTGCGAGCCATTGGCCTTTAGTACCTTTAATCATTGTCCCTACAGGGTTTTCCTTGTATCTTTTACAAATAAGCACATGGATCCAGTCTAATAAACACTCTTATAGAAAGTATTTTTTTTGAAAGTATAGTTACTTTTATGGTTTTTAATTATATTTTTAAAATTTTAATAATATACCTTCGTATTTTAATCAATCACTTATTAAAGTTTTCAAAAGTATTATAATGAAAACAAAATTTACT
Organism: Sindora glabra; assembly: GCA_020226215.1. NCBI lineage: Eukaryota > Viridiplantae > Streptophyta > Magnoliopsida > Fabales > Fabaceae > Sindora > Sindora glabra. The sequence continues at coordinate 8,241,133 of CM035235.1, forward strand.
GTTCAAAAGTTATTCAAGAGTTCTATACTTTATAGAAATAACAAAAGTTTTTTTTTTAAAAAAAAAGGAAAGAGAAAAGGTGGTAAGATATCTATAAAATGTTTTCATGCCAATCACAATAATCTAGAAAATAGGTTGTAACAAGACATTATACTTATTGTAAATCTTAATTTTATATATATAATTCACTTTGTATTTTTCTTTTTTCCATTTAAAAATGTTATAAAATTTATCCTTGAAAGAGTGTGTATACATAATTCTTTATACGCTAATGCATAGCATAAGTTCTTTTGCTAGTTTATTTATATAGAAGCATGTTGACCAATGGATCTATGCCTGAAAAAGAATATCATTTGAAAGTTATCATTTTCAAGCTTAAAAAACATATAAAAATATAATTACCTTAATTACACTTTTAGTTGCTCAATTTTATTAAAATGATATAATCTTGTCCTTATCTTTAATTTGCGTACCATTTTTCAAGTTTGTAATTAACTCCTCATGTAATTAGTTTCCACTTAAAAAAAGACAAAACTTAATAAGTAGATGTCTATTTAATTGAAATAATTTCTACGTTGCATGTGCTTTCTTTAATTGCTCATGCATTCATAATACGAAGGGAGAGAGTTAAAAAAACTCCTTAATCATGTTGCAAGTAATCATTATAAACCTTAATTAAGGGTGTTTTTAGACTTGTCCAATTTAGGCTAAGCAAAGGTTATGCCATATCAATTCCACATCAATTAAATAGAAATCCACTCAATAAGTTATATTTAAAAAAAAATGCAATGAAAGGAGCTAATAGCATTTTAAAAAAATGAAACGTAATATTGTTCAAAATTGGAATAATGAAACTATAATTTCCAACAAAATTAAAGACTAATTGTCTGTTTGGAACAGGGGAGAGTGGGGCGAGGGGGAATGGAAAGGGTGGATTGGGGGGTGGAATTGAATTTCACCTATTTAATTAATTGAGGGGGGTGCAAATAAGAGGTGGAAAAATTGGTAAGGCCCACGGGATTATTTACCCCTCCAAAATGGGGGAGGGTTTGAGCAGTGAAATTGTTGCTTATGAATTGCCAGTGGTAGTTTCATTTTTTATTTTTTTATTTTTTTCTTCTTTTTTCTTCTTTTTTTACTTTTTTTTGAATTTTTTTCTTTTTTTTCATTCCTTAATTAAAAATAATCAAATTAATTATTTTTGAATTCTTGAATCAATTAAATTCCTAAATTAGAAAATAATAAAAGAAATTATTACATTACAAATAAATACCTTATTTAAAAAAATAAAAAATCAAATTATTTCTTAATTAATTAAGACAATCAATTAATAAGATTAGAAAAAAAATTTTTTTTTGTAACTATATATTTTTATTAAATTTTTTATATTAAAAAAATTTATTTCATTCATCATCGAAATAAAAATAAATTATATAAAATTAATTACTAATTAATATCATCAAATATAAAATAAATTATATATAGTCAATTCTTTCAAAATAAATTATTATCATCAATTATTTACATTTTTACTAAACAAGATTATTATGATAATTTCCCTCCTCCCTCAAATTTCACCCATTCCAAGCAATAAAAATTAATTTCACTTTTATTTTCATCCCCTCCCATTTTTACCTATTCCAAACAATTTAGATGAAATTACTTCCTCCTCCATTTCTTCTTACCCCCATTTCCTCCCTCCTCTATTTTCACCTTCACCCAAATAAAGCATAAGTGTAATTAATCACGCAAAGTAAAAATTTTTCAAACAATTCATCAAGTCTGTAACTAAGCACATACAAAAATAATATCTATGTCCGGGTTTTATGATAATTAACATTTTAAAATTACATGAAACTAGCCTTACATCATTGACCAATAGGTTTACTTAATCATATTCAATCATTCCTATAATTATAATTAATAAAAGCAATCGTGAATAACTCCTTAGTCCATTGATTTTATACACACCACTATATGCATATGAATTTAGTCGACGATGCAAAATACTAACTAATAAGTCCTAAATAATGTTACTTGAAACATTGAAACATTCCTTTGTGAAATTTCAATAAATACACATGGTGAAATCGTTATTTTTGCAAAAATATAAAATAACATGTGAAATACAAAATTATAATCGGTTCTTTTGATTACAATGTACTTGCTAATATGTCTAAGCATTACATTAATATCAATTTCAAGTTAAATCAATTAAAATTTTATTTTCCCCACTTTGTATATTTTGTTGTTAGATTGCTCGCATGCCAATCTATGTTTCTAATGGACAATAAGTTTGTGAGAAAATATGTCAAGAATTTATTAAATTTGGTGTTTTTGAAACTTCCAAATAACTGTTTTACAAACCAAATATCCTCAATACAAAAGGTTTCAAAAAAGAAAAGGTCATCTTATATAACAACAAACTTATCTGTAAATGAAATGCCTATAACTCAATGCACAATTTCCAAATAAGCAAACATTTTCATGTCGAACTTAAAATTTTTGAACTTTAAGCTCAAATCAAATATAAAATTAAATGAGTTTATTTAAATTTAAACAAACAGCATATTATTTAATTTAAATTTTTAATTGAATTTGAGTTCGAAGTCAAACAAACTTAATTTCTTATTTAATATATATTATATATTATTTATATTTCAATGCTATAATATTTCTTATTATATTATTTTCATATTTATGTTATATAAATATAATATAAAAATTTAAAATAAGTATCTATAACTAAACTAAATTGTTTATAGTCGCGAAAACAATTTAAATCAAATAATATTAATGAGTTTGCGCTCAGCTCGGCCCTTCCATTTGTCTAATTTAGGCTTGATTTGTTTGCGTCTAAAGTTTGAACATTCTAAAATCCCTAGCAGAAAGAACCTGAGCAAAGCAAGTCCTGTAACGCAGGACCAGAACGCCATCGCCCGTCAGAAGTAGAAGCAGAAGGAGCCTCCGTCCATTGCCGTGGCACCTGCACCTCCATCGCACTGACTGCAGTAAGCCTTCCATTCCACATGTGCTGTATTTTTCAAGTTCGACTAGAAAGCAAACCTGGTTTATTTTTCAAGTCTGGCTAGAAAGCATCTAGTTTTGCATCTTTAGGCTTCAATCTTCATTTTTGCTTTTTGTTGTAACTGTGACTGTGACATGGGCTTGAACTCTTTAAAGGGATCATCTTCTGTTTTCAAAATTTCATTTTCCACAACTATAAATTCTGGCTTCGTCTGTAATTGGGAGTCTGTGATTGTGCATAAATATATGACCAGTTAAAAATCTCAGATTTTTGGCCTGAACTCTTACGCTTAATAATTATGGAGGAATTACTGTTCGACAAATGGTTATAATTGTCAGGAGGTCGAACTTCCATGCTCCGTAGTTCTTGAGGAATTGCTCCCTAAACAATTAGTCTATATTCTAAATTGATATTCACAATTGTTTTATTTCCTTTCTACGTGTGGACGTGAGGGCAATTTTGGTGTATAAGTGCTTTGATTGGATGCGGTTGGTATTGGAAGTAACAGAAATATGTTGGTAGACTGCTTTCTTTGTGGGGTGTTTGAAGAATGTATGCTGTTGGTGTATGAGTTGTAAATTCTCTCACCACTTTTATATCTCAAAATTTTGCTCCATAATTTTAGAAATAAATAGTGTGAATTTGATTCATTGTGCCATGTTTATAGCCGAAATAGGAGTGTGAGCTAGGGCATAAAAATAACATTATTCTATTGTAATTAATGATGTGTTTTCCTTTATAAAGAAAGCGGCTCTAAGTGATGGATTTAGCCATTTCCTTTTCTTTGGAAACTGGTGAGCGTTCAGCTTTGTTTTTGTGTGATAGACTGATGTCCTCATTAAGGCTTTTATGGCTGTTAGTGGAAACTAGAAAACTGAAAAAGACATGCATGCAGTTCCATCCAACTGGTGTACAATGCATGTTTGCTCTGCTTTTGTGTTGTTGTGGGCTAGTTTGGACTTATTGTGTGATTAAAAGGGGGAAAATTAAACAAAGAATTATCCAAATTAATTTATTGATAAGATCTAAGCGTAGCATACGATGTTAATCACTTTTGAAGATGAAATTAGATAGATATTATTTCTCTCTCTCTCTCTCTCTCTCTCTCTTAATCTTTAAAACTACTTTGCCATCCCTTGATAAAAGAACTTTTACTAAATGTAAGAGATATACAAGCTTTTCAAATTGATAAAGAGTTTTCTTCTGCTTAAATTGGAGTAAGTGAGATATCTGAACTTTTAAAAATAATAAGAAATTCCATAATTTACTCAATAAATCAGTGTTTTAAGGAACAGTTTCACATAATGTTTTCTATTTTTTATTATCTTTTTTTTGGGTAAATTGTTGCTTGGTACCAGAGACATCTAATTTGCACTTTTAGACACTCTGTATCCTTGTATTTGTTGTTTTACTTCTTTAAACACACTGTATCTTTTTTAAACTTGAAAGTTATGGTACTGTTTTCCATGCTTTGCTATTTGTCTCTTTTTACTGTCTGTTAGCTTGTGTTTATTTTGGATTGTTTATGGTTTAGGCTTGTAGCTGAGTTTTGTTTTTCTTTTCACTCTCTGTTACCTTGGGTTTATGTTGTTTTACTTCTTTAAACATTCTGTTTTCATGGTACTGTTTTCCATGCTTTGTTATTTCCATGTTTAAGATACTGTTTTTCCCTACTTCACACTTGGTACAAAATTTTTTCTTTATCGAACTGTTTTCCATGCTTTGTTATTTTCTCTTTTCACTCTCTGTTACCTTGGGTTTATTATGGCTTGTTTATAATTGTTGGTTTGCAGCTGAGTTTTGATCCTCTTTTCACCTCAATAGTTGTTTGTTGCAATTTTTCTGAGGAAATAGGTAACTAATTATGTCATGTCCTCTCTTCAGTTTTAGTTATAGGGCCTGAATAAATTTGCTGTATGCATTATCAAAATTACACTTAGGTCTAACAGTAATGTTAATTATATGTTTGAACAATGTGTGAGTGGAATTTTACTTCTGCTAATTTGTTGTTCTTCTTCGATCAAATTGAATTTTATTTTTGTGGGATTTTTTTTTGGGTTTTTCTGTTGATTCTGGTCTCTCCATTTTTTTTATTGTTGTTTCTGTAATTTCTGATGTGCAAGTAATGCAGTTTTCTTCTGTGGTCTGACTTCCCCCCCTTCCCCCAAGCTATATTATTTATAAGTTCAACTGTGATATTAACTTTTTCCAATATTGAACTGGTAGTATAGCTTTATTTTCTTTATTGAGTTGTAATTAAGCTGCATTATCAGTTCAACTGTGCACGCAGGGAATTAGTTGGAAAATGCAAGTCTCTCTCCTTTTTTTTCTTTAAATAAAGTTTATGTGCTTCTGGTTCAATCCCCAACCCTTGCACTCCATCTTGTCTGAAATTTAGAACAATTTCAATTCCTTTCCTTCATTGAACTTTTCCACCATCAATTGCATGTAAAACCCTCGAATTCCACTATTGAAAAAACCTCAGTTTTCTTATCTCGCACTCACTGCCTGTTGTTGCTTTAACCCAAGCTTTGATGGCCTCATCGAAGAAGAAACAATCTGATGGTATTGCCCTGCTGTCCATGTACAATGATGAAGAAGATGATGAGATGGAGGATGTTGAAGATGAGGATGAAGGACAGGCCCAAGAGCGACCACAAGAAGAAAATGGTAGAGATGCGGCAATTCCAGATGAAGATTCTGGTAGAATGATGGCTGTTGATTCTGCTAATGGAGCTACTCCACCAGCTGGTAATGATGGGCTCACTCCAGATAAGAGTAAGTTTGGGACTTTTGGGACTTCAGCAGCTCCCCAGCAGGCTCCACTTAATACTGTTGTTTCGCCGGTGGAGCAGGAATGTGCAGTGTTGTCAGATGCGAACAGAAGTGTTAGAAGAGGGGGGCTTACAATTGTGGATTACGGCAATGATGAAGTCACAATGTCACCTGAGCCTAAGGTATTACTTCCTCTCTTGCTCATAGTTTGGTATTTACTGTTTTATCATAAGTATCAAGCATTAGCTGTTTCCAATGGCAGGATTGGGAAATAGATGGTAGTGGTCAAGTCATGTTTGGGGACGAGCTTCAAACAGCTAATGGTAAGTAAAATTTGTTATCAGCATTGAATTATTTCCTGTCAATTAGTGATTATTGATTGTCTCACTTCATCTCACATATTCATATAGACGGTATGTCCCACAGCATGACAGCACATCAATTTTCTGGTGTTTGGCAAGAAAACATTGGCTTTAGAATTTCATGATGCCACTGATTCAAATTTTGTTGGAACTGGTTAGTCACTGATTCATACCTTGGCTTGAGTAGTTCGTTGCTCTGGTCAATGACTTGTACAAATGCTGATATGTATCGTATAAGCATAAATTGGAGCTAATGGTGCAAGATTGTGTGTAAGTGTAATTATAATCATAATCCTTGGAATCGGTAAATTCTGCATGGGATATGTTTCAATCACGAGAGATGACTCTGCTTTGTGTCTATACATAAGTCCTGCCTATTAATAATTGGTTTAAAATGTGGAGTGGTTTGGCCTTTATCTGGGTCAATATGGAATGGGGAAGAGGAAGTGCATTGAGTTGATTCAAGTTCACAATTTTCCCATGCTGAGAAATGGTAGCGTAAACTGGATGGGGAAGAATAAGTAGTTCATATTAGATTTTGTAATTATGATGTTGCTTTGTATATATCCCCCCCCCCCCAATTCATAACGGTAACTCTATCGTATGTTTATCATTGCTTCTTGTGCCCTGGTCACATACTTTCAGGTGATTCACTAGATGGAACACCATCAGGAACAGTTCAGGTTTTGACACCTAGCAATCAAGCTAACACTCCTCAATTTTCTGAGCAATATAAATCTGATGCCATGAATCATGATGCTATGACTGGACTGGATGTTACAGAACAAGAGGAATCAGGTCAAGAAGAGCAAAAATTTGTAGATCCATTGGATAAATTTCTTCCTCCACGACCAAAAGAGAAATGCTCAGAGGAGCTACAAGTAAGTGCTGTTCTTCAACTATCAATCATAAAATACGTGATGCAATACATTGCAGAGGATTATGCAAACATCAAATCAAACAGCCTTACTTTGGTTGTTTAATGAGTATGTGTGCTTATTCTACTGTTCTTTCATTATGCTCTTTCCAATTTGTGCCAAAGCTCCATTTTGGATTTTTGGTCTAGAATGAGAAATCTGAAGTCTTATGGCACATCTACTCAAGTCTTTATCTAGTATATATTTGTAGCCTTTTTTTGATCAAATAAACTTGGTGATGCTTACACCCCAAACTGTTTCATTATTTCTGAATCACATAGTCCTGGTTCATATTTGTTTGTATATACAAGCAAAATGATAAAATGCTGCGAGTAGATTAAATTGATTATTTAGTTCTATTTTCTGTTTGTTTATCGTTGACCATCTGTGATAGTTATGCTGAGAATGTGTAGGGGCCATGGTGTCTGCTCTGCAAAGGGGAACTTGGTGCACCAAATAACCTTTTATATAGCGAGTGCAACTGCTTTCTTATATAATTTACAATTTTGCACTATCTGTTTTCTGTGAGGTACTAGTTTTCAAATTTTTATATCACTTTTACATTTGCCAATTACACACTCCACGCTGAAAAACAGGCTCTCTTTTCAGAATGAGTGAGTTAAAGGAAGGGATATGTTAAATTTTTTTCTTGACCTGTAAACAAGTAAAATTGAATTTCCTTATAAATTATTTCTAGCTTTTCTCGTAGTTTGGAGTAGTGTGACAATTTAAGCCTGTAACTGATTGTGTATCTAACTTCTGTGGATGTGGAAATAAAATGCAGTGAATTTCCCTTGACAATTATATATATATATATTAACTTGATATCTTTGTCTCTCCTTTTCTTAAATTGCAGAGAAAAATAAATAAATTTCTTGAGTATAAGAAGGCTGGAAAAAGCTTTAATGCAGAGGTTCGCAATAGGAAGGACTATCGCAATCCTGACTTCTTATTGCATGCAGTGAGGTATCAGGATATTGATCAAATAGGCTCTTGCTTCAGTAAAGATGTATTTGACCCTCATGGATATGACCCCAGCGACTTCTATGATGAAATAGGTACTTTACTATTTCTTCTTTTCATTTTTCTAGGTGTGGTTCCCACTGTGGTCAAGTATTTAATTGTTTCAGAGCATGCTGTTACAGTGTGCTGTCTGTTTATGTTCATATGCATTTGTTGTATTCTAGTTTGCCATATCCTGATATATGTTGGTCACTGGTAATTATGTCAGTATCAGTCAATGATGCCTATTACACGGATGATGGATTTAAAGTATCTGATAAGGCAGACCTCTTGGCATGTCTTGATTCTGATTTTACAGTGATTATTTATTCTAGGAATGCCTTTGTCATTCCTGTTTAAAGATCTTTATAAATTTTTCATCTACACAGAAATGCATGGGCAACGTAGTACGGACTGTTTATCACTTCACACCCATCCGATGCATTCCATATGGTTATTTCGTATCCCCCTTTTCTTTTTGCATGATTTTGTTTACTATATGTGCTGCTGTAGCATTATAGACATTATTATTACACTAAGTCATATCCTAAGCTAGGAGATGTGGCAATTTCTTTCATAGATTTACCTTGAACATATGACTGATCACCCAGTTCTTTTCCACATCTATTGTTGATTTTGTGGCTCTTGACCGGCCAATTTTAGTCTTCTATTCTTTGTCTGTTAACTTTGTGCTCTTTCTTCAGACAATAAATGAGAGGCCCAGTTTTATTGTGGTCTCACTGTCATACAGACTTCTTGACACAAGAATTTGGTTTTTTGGGGAATTGCTATTTTCTGGTGTATATGTATGGAATGGGGGCTATTTGGTTTTTAATATTTTTAGGAGTCAGTTATCAAAATTGAAAGTTCAAGGGATATTGCATATGGCCCAAAGTTGGGAAGCTTTGGTGTACTTGGGATTATCTGATAATCACATGATGACAGTGTTGATTTTCTGGTCAATTTTTCTACAATTGACTCCTTTTTCCTTGTATCTTGTCTTCTTAACAGAGGCTGATATGAGGCGTGAAAGTGATAGGAAAGAACAAGAGAGAAAGAAAGCACAGAAGGTTGAATTTGTCTCTGGAGGAGCACAACCGGGAATTGCAGCTGGTGCTTCTAGAATCAACGTGTCTGTTGCAAGTAGAGAAACCAGTAACTTTGGTTACTCTGGTGAAGCTTATCCATAATATTCTTGTCCTTTATACGTATGTTTTTTTCTTATAGTGGTGTTACATTGACTTAATTTACAGGTGCTTCTGCCGGGACTGCTAGCGGTTTGCATTTGGTGCCTCCTCCAGCTGATGCTATCAATCGGGATGGTAGACAAAACAAAAAATCGAAGTGGGATAAGGTATTCATCTAAATCAATGCGTTTGCAATTTCTATGACAGATCAATGTGCTTATGAAATTTCAGTGAATAATTTTGTTTCAGGTGGATGGTGATCAAAAGATTCCTCTGCCTTCTGTGGGACAGGACTCTGTGTCTGCTGGGGCTCATGCAGCAATTTTATCTGCTGCTAATGCTGGTGGTGGATACATGCTTTTTGCGTAAGTCTGTGAATGATTTAGACTTCTTTAGCACTCCATATCTATCGGTAAATTGTTGATTCTGTTTCATGTTTAATGTGATGTTTACTTGAACAAGTTGCAGCTGTTAATGCTAGAATTTGAAGTGTTAGGACATCAGGAGTTTTGACAAACATTGGCTAGCTTTTGATTGAATCCCCACCTTACTTTTTCTCATGATGTTGTCTATTTCTTGATGCTTGATTGTTTCACTGTTTGTGCGGCCTTTAATTAATTTTATACTTACTGAAAATGTAGTGGACTATTCCTTTTCCTGCTCTCCATGATTTGAGCTGGGTTAGAGTAATTACACGATTGACTGGAGAATTAAAGGCTAATTTTATTGTCTTGCTAACAACAGTAAAATCATCTAGTATGTCTTGTTTAAGTGATCTGTGGTTGGGTGCTTTTCTTAGTAATTTAGGGTATGTTTGTTTTAAGGGAAAACATATTCCGCAAGAATATAGTTATAAAATAGAGAAAATATACAATTTTGTTCTTGAAATTATGAAGTGCTGGCAAAATCATCTCTAAATTATATAAAATTGTAATTTCATCATTAAATAATAATTCATATTGACAATTTCATCCCTTTGTATAAATCTATATAGATAACTTCGTCCTTAAATTATTGTATGGAGAGACAAAATTATCTGTTCAAGAATAAAATTATAACTTTATATAATTTAGGAATGATTTTGCTAGTGTTTCATAATTTTAGGGATGAAATTATATATTTTTTCTGTAAAATATCAAGATGATGGAAAATATTCTATTTACTTAATGTTAAATATAAGCCTTGTAAAAAGATGTAGAAGGAGGCCAAAAGGACATTGGGGGAAGTTATAAAAAGAGATCTTTTAATAAATAATATTATTGAAAATCTAGTTTTTGATAAAATATAATGGTATCGTGCGATTTATGTAGTCGATCTTACTTAATGAGATAACACTTTGTTATTATTGTTATTTAATTTTAAATATAAAGAGTATGGTGAAAAGCAACATCCTCTATTTTAAAGAACAAGTTTTCTCTCACTATGATGGCACTAGGTATGATAATTTTTTAATCGAAGTATATTAGTGATATGTATCTCTTTTACTTTATATAAGCAAATAGGATTTTTCAAAGGAAAATGTCCTTCCGACAAAACAAATGGACCATTGGTACCATGTGATATTCCAGGGCACCCTATAATTACAATTTGTCTCAAGGGTGGTTTAGGTTTGACGCGACCGGTTGAAGTAGTAGTTTATTGTGATCCTAGCAGTTATTCATTTTAGTTGGCTCTGTCTTGTTCTTGTGGTTAGCAGAAGTGTGTATGGGAAGGAATTGTTAAGACTCATTTTTCTTACTGTTTTGGTCTCTACATGCCAAACCTGTTTGCCCCATTTATGTTTTTTTTAAGGTCTATACTGGAATATATGATGCAATGGAAAATATTTTCTGTTCACCGACATTTAGCTCAATAACCACTGGTTGTTCATTGCAGTGATCTGTTGTGTTTTAATTGTTGTACAGGCAACAAAAACGACGAGAGGCAGAGGAGAGAAGATCTAGTGAAAGGAAATTGGACAGAAGATGAAGAGCCATTCATTTTTTATCTGTAGAGATTAGCAAAGTGACAGACAGCATACATGGATAACATTGTTCTTCGAGTCTCTCACTGTACCATTTTTAGTAGTTCAGGCACTTTTTTATGATCCTGTATATTATCAAAACGGGAAGAGAAGAATTTTGCTCCTCATCATTATCCTTGTGTAACAATAGCGGTAAAAATCTCGTTAATCATGTCAAATCATGAGAAGATTAGTGCTATTATATCTGTCATCTGTGATCCCAACCCCCAACTAAAACTCTTATTATAATAACGCATGCAACCTCTGCTTCTAGATCTTTGCAACATAGGATCAAGACCACATCCTTATTTTCATTTCCTTTCGCATGTTTCTAGGGCTAGAAATTTGGGCCTCACATGCGTGAAGGGTGGGCACAGTGGATATGAGGATATAAGAGTAGCGCTAATTCAATTTTAAGTTTTATTTGCACTTTCCTTCATTTATTCATTACTCTTTCATATTAGGTTGATATAGTCCGTTCTTTTATATGCTTGAAGGAATTTTTTTCCTAATATGGAAAGGAAAAAAAAAGTGAGGATGGAAGGTTACAAGTAGCTTTATTTATTCAATATTTGTGCTGGACATGGAAGGAGTGAGTGTTATTTACGCACACATTTAATGGGAATGGTTTCATAAGTCGACTTTATAATCGTGTACATATAGTTCACTATTCTCACAAGATAAAAGCAAGCTATGGTGGGTGGGTTGATTTCATTTTACGATACAGCACGTCTGCCCTTCATGCTAGTGTCCTTGGAATGGAATTGACATTGAATGGGACTTTGCAACAACTTGAACTAATTAAACCAATGAATAGTAATATGCTACTCTCACTTGTACTGCGGCCAACAACAAGCGAATAGCCCTAGTACATCATATTTTTTAGCATAAGAGTGACAACTTTTAGATGGCGCCCGCAAAATCAGAAAAAGTAAAGCAAAAATTCAGGTCTGTATACTCAGGTGATTTTATGACTAGGTCAAGGCAGCTTCAAATTTAAACTATCTATATTCAATAAATGCAATACCAATTAATAATTATTTTATTAGCTCGGTTCTCCCATTCATTTTTTGGCTTTATTAGCTCTTCAACTCTTCCTTTGCGCTCTTTCTTCGACTGTTCATTTCTTCAATAGGCCTTCCTTTGCGCTCTTTCTTGGACTGTTCATTTCTTCAATAGGCCTTTAACGCTAGTACAGGCCATCTTGAAGAAACTCAAGATCAGAAGCACTTGTGGTCTAAAATTTCCATTAAGCATATTCCTATATCTTCAAGTAAGTTTTAGCATAAAAAATGGGAAATTCTTATATTTTCTCTGTTATGGTATACTGTTTTACATATTTATATTTGTGGTTTAAATTTATTGTTGCTATTTTTTAATATACTATTTTAATGTTTTTTATCTTTAACAATTGATATTTTCCCTTTTTTTAGTTGCATGTCATAACAAGTTTGTTTGACTATTAACCCCAATTTTTATTTTTTTTTAAAGTTAGGCTAATATAAAAAATAATTAGACTTGAGTAGTTTTTTTTTACTGTATGGATTAATTTATATTTGAAAATTATTTTGTTTAAATGGATTCTAGTGATGTTGTTAACCCTAGAAATACTTTAATTGGTCAAGTTGTACATAGTAAAGAGGAAGCTTAAGTATCAAGCACAAGCATTTCAAGTGGGTTTTAGTGTAAGAAAGGGAAAACCAATGTATCAAGACAATGAGGAGAAGAAATTATGCATGATAGATTTCTATTGCTTAAAACAAGAGTTTAAGAATAATGAATCATAAAGTAAAGTGACTTGTAGACTAGATTCAAGAACAAGTTGTGAACCTATGATATGATTGATTTGTAGTAACTAAAGGAGTTTGGACAATTGCAAAAGTAGTGGTAAATCAGAATCATGAGCTTGCACCACCTAAGCAAAAACACTCATTATATTCTATGAGAAATATATCATTAGTCAAAGGAAAACCCTTATCAACCTAATGGTGAATCTTGGCATTAGTATAAAAAATATTTGGAGTTATCGAGATGAAGAGGTCAGGGGATTGATAAAATTGGCTTAACAAAGAAAGATATGTATAATTTGAATTTTTGAGGAGATTTCTTTATTTTCTTTAGAAATTACCCATTCAGAAAACATATGGATTACTATGTACCGACTGAATTAACAACTATTTATGATTTCATAATTACATATTGGCTCCAAACTAGAGAAATGTTATGTTAAAACTTCATTTGAAATGATGTGGTAGAAAGCAATGTGGAACTTGAAAGATATGATTCAATTAGCTGTGGATTCTTAATCCACTATTTTTATATTATATAAAAATTAGTATATAGAAATGAGAGTGTTGTTGGCTCAACATAATTTGTTATGTTCCATATCGAACTCGTTTTTTGATTTGTTTGAAATATTCAAAATTTTAATTTCTAATAATGAGGTAAATATTTTATTTATGACTTTGTGTGCCTTCCTGTTACTTACTGGTTTAATTATTAAATCTGTCCAATTTCCCTTTCATGTATGGTTACTAGATGCTATGGAAGGACTTACCCTTATTTCAGCTCTTATACATGTTGTTACTATAGTAGCGGTGGGAATTTTTCTTATAGGCCGCTTCTTCCTCTTTTCATAGTTCTACCTTACATAATGAATGGAATAACTTTGATAGGTATAATAACAATAGTATTAGAGGCTACTTTAGCTCTTGCTTAAATGGATATTAAGAGAGGTTTGGCTTATTCTACAATGTCTTAATTAGGTTATATGATGTTAGCTCTAAGTATGAGTTCTTATCAAGTTGCTTTATTTCATTTGATTACTCATGCTTATTCAAAAGCCTTGTTATTTTTAGGATTTGGATTGATTATTCATTCAATGGAAACTATTGTTGGATATTTTCTAGATAAAAGTCAAAATATGGTTCTTATAGGTAGTTTAACAAAACATGTACTAATTACAAAAACTTCTTTTTTAGTGGGTACAATTTCTCTTTATGGTATTCCACCCTTTGCTTGTTTTTGATCCAAAGATGAAAATAGAAGTAAAAATAAAAAATTGAAGTAAGTTATTTTTTGAGTCAACCGAATGGCATATAATTTATAGACCCCAGAACAAAGATTACAATGATTAGACTATTTTTTCAATTTTAACATTCCTCTAAAAAATAGGTTTGATTACGCTTATTCCTAATCCTAAATGAAATGGAATGACACAGAGATCTATATGTAAACATAGTATCTATTTAGATACGCTCGAATGACCCTTTCTCATAAGTGATTGTGAAATCTTTACTTTGAAATAAATAGAAAAAATGTATTGATATTGGTGTGATCTGACTCATTATTTGAGATTAATCTTGAACTAGATTGATTATTTCTTTTTCAAATATACGAAATATTCGAGTTCATTAAGTTAATTCCTAGGAAATATCAATCAAGAAGGAGTAGGTTTTGATATATTATAAAAAATGTTAATTCCATCTTTAAATCCTTTTTATCCAAATTTAAACAATTCTATAGATTGGTATGAATTTGTGACAAATGTAGGTAAGGAAATTTCTCATTAAATTACGTGCTTACTTAAAATTGAATAAACGAAGGGTTTGAACCAAAATATCCAGATGGATAAGATAAGGTATTCGTATATCTACCACATAATTTAAATACTGAAAATTTATCCTCAAAAAAAGGAGAACTAAATAACAGGCTAATGAATCTCCTTCGTATTGCCATTAAACTTCCCAATCCAATTCATCGTAACACTTATAATGATCAACTTTATGAAGATCCCATTCTATTCCGAAAGCTCAAAGCATTGGTCTTGGGGCGAGGTCTTTGGTTCAAGTTCAGGATGGCCCAATTGTGCCAAGGAAAAGAATAGAAGAAGCATCTGACTCCTTTATGCATGCTCCACTCAGTTCGGGGGGATATAACTTTATAATAATATTAATATTCTATATTCCATTTTTTCATTTATTATTGCTATACTATAAGAATGTTATTTTTTACAACCACAAAAATCTATTTTTATTGATATAGATATAAATTAATATAAAATGGATAGAAAAAAAAAGAACAAATGAATAAATCAAGTAATTGGATTTATAAATACATTACTTTTAATGAGGTGATTTTCATTATAATTCTTTGAAGAAATAAAAAAAAGGGTTAGGTTAATTATTTAGTCCATATTTAGATTGTATTGAAAAATGAATTACTCAAGCTTGAAGAAAGAGTGTGCCTAATTTCCTTCTAATCAGACTGGTCATTAATCTATTAAAAGATAGTTAATTTTTAAAAATAATGTATTTTACATTTTTTCTATTCCCACCAATCAATATTAGTTGACGAAATGGAAATTACCATATTAGTTAGTTTGATGGTATATGTGAAATGAGATCATGCCCATATTATTAAAAGCTTATGGTAAAAATGGGTTTCATTCTAATGCCCAAAAATAATATTTCAAAGCTTTCGTATATTCTCCATTATTGGTGTGGGTAAGGCCTATGTTATAAAGTATATAACTTTGATCATAGGGATCAATTTCTAATCACATAGCTTCATAATAATTCTCTTAAGCTTCCGCATAATTTCCTTTGGATTGAGTTGACATTTGTTACAATCCTCATTACAAAATATAAAACAAAACACTTAAATGTTTATATTGTTATGTTAGATCCACAATTAATCCTATGGATCTTTAGGATTGGTGTATTTTTTTTATAGTTTCGAATCATGGATTGAACTAAATATCTAAACTTTTTAAACATCTTGTATATTGCCCCATTTTTGCATCTTGTGTTTGTTAGAATAGAAACTTATTAGTATAAATAATTAATAAATAATATAATATATTAATAAAAAATTAAAAAATAAATAAAATTGAATTATAAATATTAAATATAATAATTAAATAATATAAATATGAATTAAATATAACAATATAATAAATATATAATGATATAATAAATAAATATAATATAAAAAATATCATATATAAATATTAATTATAATATATGGATATTAATAATATATAAATATTAATGATATATTAATTATTAAATAAATTATAAAATATTAAAAATAAATTAATATTATAAATTGAAATATTATATATTATATTATTGTATATTATAATATTATACATTATATTATTATTATTAGATATTTATATAATTATATATATATATTATATATAGCAGATTACTAGATGATATTTTATGAAAAAAGTTCTTTTGATTCATAGGAAGGAACAACTATTTATTTTTTTTCGATATGAATTTGATACAATAGGGTAAAACTATTATTTTATTTAATCAATTAATTTATATTTATATTAATTATATAGTAATATTTATAATAATATAGCAATATATACAGTAATATCTATATATTATATTCTAATTATTATTATATTCTATTATATATATTATTCTATTATATAATAGAATATTTATTCTATATCATATAATTATATATTTCCATATTATATAATTATATAGTTATTATTATTATTATTATTTATAGTTTCTATTATATAATTGTGTAATGTTTATATTATATAATTCAAAATTTGAATTATTTAATCACTTTGACTGGATAAATTTTAGCAATGGAATAGTTAAGTTATAATTGGTTAGTTGATTATATCATTAACTATTTCTTTTCTTTATTTTGTGTGCAAGGAACTTATCATAAATCCATTGATTTCTATTGCTTCCATTATTGCTGTGGGGTTGATTGTCAGGCTTGCTTTTATTGGACTTGGGGTTGGTCAAGGTACTACTATAGGTTAAGTAGTAAAAGGGATCACGATACAACTCGAGTAGAGGAAAAAATATAAAGTACTTTATTACTTAGTCTTGCTTTTATGGAAGCTTTAACAATTTATAGACTAGTTGTAGTATTAGCGCTTTTATTTGTAAATCCTTTTGTTTAATTTAAAAAACTAAATATTTTTTTATTTTTTTTGTGGACTTAATTTGGTGCCGTACTCTTGCCTTTTCAAATTATATTAATATTTCATTCCTTCAATTATTTATTTATTTGGACAAGACCCCACGGGAAGGATTGATTTGAGGTGAGGGTGAGGAATTATCATATTGACTTGCCTTCTTCCTTCCCTTTGTTAGTCTAATTGTTAGTCCAACAAGCCCCCTAAAAAGTTTTTCATTTTACAAAATGTTGCAAAAAACTAGATAGTTTGCAATTAATATAAGATTTGTTAACAAATAATTCTTATGGGAAATCTTCTAAATCCAAATAAAATATTAATTATGAATAAGAAATAATAGAAAATAATAGAGAAGAAATATATGAAATATATATTATATAAAGAAATATATATTATATAATAATTATAATATATAATAAAATAATTATAATATATTTTTTTAAAAATATTTAATAATAATAAAAATCAATTTCATATTCCATTTCTATTGAATAATGAAAAAAGAAAATCTATAAATTTAAGAGATAAAGAAAATACATAATTTCGTACAACAGATTAGCAATCTGATGCTTTAGTTCACTCAGACATCTATTCCAAATTGAAAAAAATAGAATTCCTACTATCTTCTCCCTTTTATTTTTTATTTTAATAAAAATTTTATTTAATATAAATTTTATTTTTAATTAATAATATTATTAATAATATTTAATATACTTATATTTTTTATATATTTATATTATTTATTATATTATATCATATTTTATTTTATATGTATAATTATGTCAATAGTGAAAGATTGAAATTGATTAAAGCTAGAGATACTCAATCATTAGTAAACCACCTATAAAGTAAACAAGCTCAAGATGTCATGTTTTGCAAAAGTGTATAATTAAACCAAGAGTTAGATTTGACCAATATTTTTTTTTAAGAGATAGCATATCCAAGTTGAATTATAATTATTTTAGTGATGTAGTAGCTTTTGATACCACTAAAGCTAATACTAAATATTTTTTTAACTATATTCTATTGAGTTATTTTAGATATATACATGTATAAATACTTAAATTATTTTATTTTATTTTTTTATAATTGGTCATATATCTTTAAATAATGTGCTTAATTTATTTTTTAATTATAATAAAAAATGTTATTTAGTTAAGTATTTAATTAGAATGAATATATATATCACTATTCACATAAGACCAAAAATAAATAAATAAAAGAAATGAAAATAGCTCTTCTTTCATAGCATGCCAATAAAAATAGAGATTTAATATTTCAAACTAATAATTAAAATAAGTAAAATTAAAAAAATACAATTGCATTAACATTGGCTTCAATATGGGATAAAATTATAAATACAAATAATTTTTAAACTTGTTGCTTCTGTGTATGTGGAATAATTTACTTGTTAAATTGTGCATAAAACTCGAGGTGTCATGCGTACATTAGTTTAGAAGGTATCTATACCCTAACATTTAGTTTGCATATGGAAAAACTATCCAAAGAAATGAAGAGCTACTTTAAACTTGAGTTTTCTACATGCACTTTATTTTTGCTATACTATTACATCTTTAGAATTTTTTAAAGTATTTTAAACATTCACTTATTTTATTCTACATATACCTAGGGGACTTAAAGAAATGTGGAGAAATATGACAAATGGGTAATAAGAGAATTTTTAGGAAAGGACTCCAATTATAGGTAAGTGGAAATATGTAAATGAGTATAAAAAAAAGTATTGATCATAGACAAAAATACTCCTAAACTTATAATAAGCCCTACCTACCCTTTTGCCTTTATTTTCTTTATTTTTCCTTTTAAAAACCCTGGTATTTCCATTTTTCTGCTTTTTCTCTTCTTTCTCTCTATTTTCCTACAGATTATCATGGAACATTTGAAGGTGAGTAGGAGATTAAGCTAAAATCACCCCGTAACTCAAGTGGGAATTCTTAAATCATCATTAATCTCAAGCCATTTTCTTTCTTTTAGGTGTTGGATGAAGTTCACCTTGAGCTTGGAGTAGAAAATGGAGTCCTAACTAAGAACTTTTGAAATCCTTGATAATTAAGGTAGATGAGCAATATATTTAATCTTTTTAACCTCCTTTCAAGCTAGATAAGTGAATGTTCTTGCTTAATCTTTAAGTTTCTTAAACTGTAGGTATTTGTAGAACAATTATCAAACTTTTAGTAGCTTAAGGAAATCTTGAATTAATAGTGAATTGGGTGAAATTAGATAACATAAATGACTTAAACTAGGTTTTTATAAGAAGTATTGATGATTCAGTAAGCTTAAAATAAAGAATGGTTGAGATTGGGGGGAGCCCTTATGAATAGAGTTTCATAATGAGAGTTTTGCAGAAATTTAACAAAATGGCTAGTTGGTAAGCATGAAATAGTTGACCATTGTATTGGACATTTGCCAGAATCCCTACTTAGCTAACAACTAGCCATTAGAGCTGGAATGATTGATCATTGCTACTTTATTTCCAATAGTAAGTCGATGTGGTTGCTCAAAATGATGTAAGATTATGATAAGGATAAACCTAATAAGGTAAGAAGTAATGTTCAAATGAATTAACTACCTATTAAGAATCATAATGCAAACTTCTAGTAAGTGAAAAAGGAATTATTGCAGTATTTTTTAATCACTTAATTTTAATACATTAAATGAAACAATGATAATTATTTAGACAATGTTGTTATGATTCATGTGGTCATGTGTTAAAGGCACGGAAGTGTTGCTTTGTAGTATAAATATTTTTATGATTGAGTGAGTTATAATTATGTTGTGAATTGTGATGTGGCCATACCAATAAGGTATAAGGTTAATTTAGATTGAAATTGATGAGCTTATGGAATTGTATGAGAGGACATGTTAATAATCTAAAAACCAAATTCGAGGGAAATGGCTCGTATAGGGTATAATGTTGACCTTGGAGGAATAATGATAGAGTTTATGAAGGGTATAAAGTTGATCGAGAGTCACAAGGAGGTTTATATTTTATTATTAATAATGTTAATTGTAATAAGGAAGTGTATTATGATGTATTCTTTGCCAATTTATGTTAGTGTTATAGTATGATTATGTATCATTTACTATGATAGTATAAAATATTTTAAAGAAGGAAAAGTCCAATAATTATAACCACCAAGGACGGTTAGGCTAGTACTTGATTGAAGTAATTACTTAAACCTTTATATGATGAGAAAAGTGGAGTATAAGTCCAATTGTTAAGATGTAATTTTATAGGCTAGTTTTAAATTATGTTAGTATATTCATTTGTTAAGTCTTAAATTTACTCTTTTGTGTGTTATTTTTTATAAGATATCTAAAGAAAGAACCACCACTAGTTAATATCCTATGTAGTAAAAATAAATGGCATGCCTTGCATGATAACAATTAATATTAAGTAATGATATAAAGGCCGTATCATGTAATGAGGGAATGTTTAGCATAAGTTGACTAAGGTTAAGTTAAATATGAGATAAAACATTTTACCTTTGTAATGCTATAATAATTATAGTTCTTTTCTTATGAAATACTAAAGGGATCCATAATTTTTTATTAATTTAATTAGGTGAAAGGGTATCTCTATTGACTAAGCTAGTGGAAATTGGGAATCAAGATTCATGCTAATCATAATAAAAAATTGGTTGTGACAAAGTATCAAAGCATAATAAGATAAGGCCCTTAGGTTGTATTTATTGTTGTCCGATTAGGTATTGACTGAAACTATACTTGTGGTATGTGTGTACCTAGGATCCCATATCAACAATAACATTTTGATGGACTTTATTGTGTCTAATAAAGTGATGGTGGAACTTACTTATGATTGTTTGATTCATGATTGTTCTAAATATTGTTTAAAGATTAAATCTTAGTGTTTAGGAGAAAAAGTAAATGTTATTAACCAAGTGTAAGTAGCTACCCTTATGAAGAAAGTGATAGCTTAAGTGTGTTTTTTAAATGTAGCAAGTACATTGTGATAGGTTCTAATAATAGGCTCGATGGTTGCTTAAATAAAATTTGCAGGCTATACGTGTGTCCAATTTCATGATTATTAAGTAGGAAGGAAGTTAAGTAATAAAAAGTTTGCACAATTAACTATGTGGTTTACATCAAAAGTGGAGGAAAGTCAGTAAAGCATTGTAATGGTATAGCTTTACCTATATAGAAACCATGGCTATAGTGGTAATATATCTCAACATTATTAGGGAATTGTTATAGACCATTAACAACCTAATAACTTTGTTTATAGTATTTTGAGTATATATCTCCTTGCATTCTATGTATAAGCTTAGGATTATATCTGATTACAATGTAACCAGGTGAAGGTTGAAAGTAAGTTTAGGGGTTTGCTTCGGAGTGAAAAGGTGTATAAAGTGGAGAAATTTCTTTAAGTTTTTATATGTCCATCCTCTTTCTTTTGTTATCATTGTTGAAGTGGTGAAATGAAATTCCACCAAAGGTTGAAGGTCATTAGATGCTTATTAGATTTATTAACATGATAATGAAAATGAATGATGCACAAGGGATAGTAGGAGAGAGTGAAGAAGTGATGAAATGAGTATGTAACCTTTATTTTGGCATTGATATAATGATTGTAAGAATTTAGGATATTAGAGTTGATAAATGGGAAAAATAATGAAATTAGTATTAAAGGTATTATTAGAAGATTACCTATGGGTTACTTGAGGAATAAGGATAAATTGAAATGTTACGAATGGAAGAGAAAATAAATGGGATCTTGAATAATAGGGATTTACCTAGTAGCCCAAGTAATGAGAAGTAAAAGTTTTATATTGTATCTTAACTTAATTGTTTGTGTCTAAATATAAACAACTAGTCTTGTTCTATTTTATGAAAACTATGATAGCTAAGAGATGTCTCTTTCTTTAAATTCCACATAACTTCATGTTAAAATTATGAAAAGATTATGTAAAAGAATAATCCTTATCCTTCCTTAAGGGTTTGGTAGTCTTTTGGGCCATTAAAGGGCCAATGGTTAACTATTGTGTACAAAACGATCAGTTGTTAGGTACTAGATGGTAGGGTTTAAAGTCCTAGGCTAATGGTTAACGATTGCATCATAATGAATGGTTATTATATGTCTAATATAAATACTATAATCACAATTTTTATAGCATTTTTACCACTTTTTAGGGTTTATAACATGATTTTCACCTCCAAAATTCCTAAATATTCATTTTTTCACCTTTAAACATTACAATCTATTGATTAAACTCTTATCCATCACTTCTAAATACTAAACTCTCAATTCTTTATTGACTAAGTCATCGTTTTCCTTAATTTTAAGGAGATTTGAGGAGTTCGAGGCTTTCATTTAAGAAGTTTTCATTTTAAAGGCGAATTGTTTTCTTTCTCTCACAAGAATCTTTATTTACTATGGCTAGTGCTTTTTGATCAAAGTATGCAAGATGCTTACCTATGATCTTGCTTAAAGATGTTAGAGATAAAATTGAAGGTAATAAGGAGATGGATGCTTAATTCTCCAAGGTAGAGCAATAGAAGAATTATTAAAAGAATTTTTAGAAGAAAAGAGTGCTTAAATGTAAGTACATTGAGTTTAAGGTTTTTAAGTATGAAAAATTTCATGGTTTAGGAATTTAAATGCCTTAGGCTTGAAGAGATTCATTACTTTGGATATTGAATATTTTCATATGACCACTCAAGCTTTTTATACCAATATGATGGCATATGATAATCCCCTAATTTTTGAGTTAGAAGTCTGTAGGTAAAGAATCTATATTACTATAGATACCCCAGCATAGTTGCTAGGATTGAAATATGAAAATGGCATTTAGGTGACTGATATGCTTGGAAAGCTAGTAAAAATAAATGAGAAATATAGTAAGGAAGAACAAATAGCTTTAATATTTCTTAGTAAGAACCTCTATGCTAAATTTACCCTAAATAATTTTAATTCTTCTTTATGAATGCTTCTTTGTATTATAGGTGGTGTGATGTTGAACAAAAGTAGGAATAAAAAAATATGAGTGATAGAGAATTGCATATGATGTGGGTAATCATAACGAAGCATCTTATTAATATTTTTTTTCTAATCATGTGCAAAATAAGGAACATGGTCTGTTGTAAGCAATTACCTCTTTTTATAGTCACCTGATAGCCCATGTAATGGTAGAGTAAGAAAATTGATGTTATAAGTATAGCCATAAAGTACCAAGCTCCATATTAAGCTAGTTTGCACACCTTGAACCTAGCATTTATGAAAAGAAAGAAAAAGAATGACATAGGAAGTCAAATATCGTAGTCTAGAAAAGGGTGAGCGAGAAAAGAAAAGCAAGGAAGGCTGTTGTTGCTATAGTAGAAAGGGAAGCTAGATCATCCCAAGCATTGGTGTAAGTAGGTGCTCCTTTTGGTGGCCATTTTATCAATTTTGAGAATTAAGTGTTCTCTATACTTTAAAACATATAGACTACCTTCACTAACTAAATATAAATTTTAGAAAATCAAGTATAGACCCTAGAAGACTAAGTAAAGGGTTAATTATACAAGTCAGAGGTAGAGTTTATGAGATTTGAAGTCTACTTTGATCGAGTTAAGGATATGGCCAATAGGCTTACAACCTTTTAGGATTTGCCTTTAAATGATGATAGCCATGGTGGTAATGTTTGAGTTTGAGGTCGTTGTGGCTTTTTTATTTTTCCTTAAGCTTTATTCCCTTCTAGTTATGTTTTCTTAATACATTATTATAGATGGTTCCTATAGACCTTTTTTGGATTAACCATGACTAGCTTTTCAATTGGCATTGGTGGCATTGGGACTTTATTATTTTGAAATTAAAGTTCCTATAAACCCATGGTACTTTTATTTAAATGATGTATCATTACAATTTCATGATATGGTATAGTTTGATGAATGCGATTTTAAATGTTTAAAGTTGAGGTATGGTTTATGACTTTATAATTTCATAGCTTAATGCAAGTTAGTTTTGTGATATGACTCAATGAAATTTTATGATAAGAACGTATTGAAATGTGATCGTATGATATTTAGATGTGTAAATTTCTTGAATTTTATAAATAATGAGTTCAAGTGTAAATTTGTCATGTCTAGATAAATTGAAACTTACTTAAAAATAGGTAAGTTTGAATGTGAACAAGTGGTACATGAGTAATGTGTGACATTTAACCTAGAAAGAAGTAGGAATTGGCTACTAAGAGTATGGAATGCTTAATGAGTAAGATTTTATCTTTACTATTTCTTCAATTTTATACCTTTTAATGTGTTATATATATATGATCTAGTATTGGTTTTCCAATGATTTGAAACTATTTAGCTAATGTTAGATTTTTTTACTATTTCAATTTTTGTTTATAACTTGAGTTTTAGATATTGGATTTGAGTGATTTTTATACTATTGGAAAGCTTACAGGAAGAACAACTTTCATGTTTTAGTCAAAGTTTAGTTTAGATGTCTAGAATGTCAAAATTAGTGTGAAGTTGACACTTTGTTTCTATTCAAGTTGAACCAATCTTGGTTTTTAAGCCATATCTATAGCTTTAGAGATCTAATTAAGGTGAAATCAGTGCCTAAAATTTTCTAAAATCTAGCCCTACAAGTTTTATATTATGGTTTAGTGAAATTATGTAGTTTTATAAGTCTTATAATGGCTAGAAGTAAGACCTATGAGATTTTACAACAATAACTCTTTTAGTATATTATTTTATAAATTAGGTTCTAAGCTTCTAAATATAGTAAGACCCTATTCTTTGTAACCTTAGGAAGCATATGATTTTGGTCCATTAGATTTTAGAGCATCGAAAATAAAATGTAGGGTTTTGTGCCTCTAAAGGCAAGAAAATATTTCTATATAACACTAGATAATAACTTTTCTCCTTTTCAAGTTTCTTCTTCTTCTTCTTCTTCTTTAGTTTTTGATTGATTCAAAGAATTTGAGACTCATCTTTATTGGAATTATAAGATCTCAAGCTATAATGTTAACTTTTTCTTATTGGTTTTTCCTCTTTACCTCATTTTTTATTTTGATTATTTGGGATTATGAGATCTTAAGTTATAATGTTAACTTTTTTTAATTGATTTTCTTCTTTTTCTTATTTTTTTGTTCTGATTATTTGAAATTATATGAGTTGAATGCTAATATGGTATAATTTATCTTCAAACTTGTGATTTCTTATGTTTATCTATTTTTATATTAAATTATGGTTAGTTAATCACTATTTTTCACATGGAATAGAGAGTTGAATGATCAAATCAAATGTTTTTAGTTTAATCCTTCAATTTAGCTAAATTTTATTATCAAATCAATTTTTATTTAACTTTATAGATTATAATAGTTGTTTAATTTTATTAATCTTAATTGATCAAATCCTAAATGGTTATTTAACATAGAATTCATGAATTATTATAGGGGTTTTCAATAATTCTAAGTTTAAAAAATCAATTAAAATTGTTAAATATGTTGTAATTTGTGATTAATTTATTAAATAGTTCATAATTCCATAGATCAATGTCACGACTGAGTTACCCATGATTGTGACCAACATGAAGAGAGTTTTATGGATATTCTTCACAAGCCTTCCCATTTTGTTTATATATATATATATATATATATATATATATATATATATATATATATATATGTATGTATATATATATATATATGTATATATATAAATTTTTAATTTTTTTCTTTTAGTATTATCCACCATAACAAAGCTACTATATAAGATAAGCAAATTACTAAAATTAGGAGGATTAAAATTAGTGATAGTTTAAAGAAGATAATATTTTAAAAGTTATTTAAGAAAACCATATGGGAATATGTAATATCTTATTATCTCACTATTGCTTTTCGTTATACCTATATATATATAAGATATATATAAATTTACGAGCCACATATGATATTTATTTATTTTTACTACAAGTTGTTTCCTTAGTGTATATATATAATGACTTTTGAAATCTCAAACAGAACCTTTATAGACTTAAGCTATTTATTTTATTTATATTTATTTCCTTTTTGAATCTAACTATTAAACTCACTATTACTGTGCGCCTTTTGGATATAGTACAAATCTAGGAATATAGTGCGCTTCTTATTTCCCTATATTGCACTAAACTTGAGTTTACTAATATAATAGGTTACAATATAGCACTCTAGATATCCAAATTCAAATGCGGCTCATTAATACAAATCAATTAAATTTGGATTTGTACAATATGTACTAACGTCTCAGGGCTGCATTTAAACAGTAGTAAATTTTTGGACTACATTTAAATTATGACTAGTCCATTTAATTAAATTTGAGTTTAGTGCATCCATATTCTTATTTATTAATAATATGCAGCAGTAATAAAATCTAACTAAATGTGCACAATGGTTTTAAGAAAATAAGTAATATCATTAAAGAATAATTAAGTTTGGTCAGTTTTATAAAATGAAAGACATGAAAAAAAGCTAAAACTATATATATATATATCTCTTGTTGACAACTAGTTAAGTTGCATGCAAATACTTTTACAAGAGACATTACTTTTGTCAAAAGTTGCTCCTTTAATTTCATACATTGTAGAACTATAGCATGCTATCAAACAAAAGAAAGGACCTAGCCTCCTCTGGTTCTGTTACAAAAATATACCCTCTCACCTGTATTTATATATATACATTCAGCCTAGTTTCTTATAGTTACGGAGGTGGCAAATATGGAGCCTCAAGATCGTACAAATTTATAAGTTGAAATGATAGTGGTGGTACATAAATGACTTTAGCATGATGAATTAACTATGAAGCATGAATATCAATCATCATAATGTACTGAAATTGGAGTTTACAATGGCCATATGCTATGAAAAAATTCCAATACCAGTCATTCGAATATATCTCAGGCTCTATGCAGATTAATAGAATTTTCAATGGTATCTGAAGATACATTTAATAATACAAGTGAGTATAAATACTCAATAAGTAACTATCTAACTCACTCTTTAATGAGTTATATAATTAAGCAATTGCCTTATAGATATTATATCCATAAATTCATGTTTATAAATTCATTATGTATAAATACCACATTAATAAATAATTAACTTACTCACTAATAAATGCTAAACATAATGTTAATAGTTTATATTAATTTCCACTTTGTTACTCTCTTCCATCCTAACCCTCTCTCCTCTAACCTTATTCCTCCCTTCAACCATAGCCTCTCTTTTACCAATGGTATTATGCCAATATTTCTTCCCCTTATTTGATTTTTCCATTCCAAAAATCCTATATGTAAATATAGCTTTATTGCTAAAGTTTTTTTATTTTATTAATTTCTTATTATATATATTTTTTATAAAATCAAAATAGTGCTTTAGTTTGTTTTAGAGTTCCGTATATGACCATGTTCAAAGTGGCACATACGGAACTGTTTCCTGTCCTCCAAAGAATAAGGATTTACGTAAAGACCATATACCTATACAGACCATCTACCAATATTATACATATACATATTAAGCAAGTTTCAACTGTAAAAAGAAAAGAACATAGGTTCAGTTCAAAGCTATTAAATAACCTCTTCTTGGAGAAGTGGTAGAAATATAACACTCATACATACATGGTTTCAAATTATAGTATCACTCTTTACTTAGTATTTTTTTTTAAATAATAGAATTATGAGTAAAAAAAATATAAATTTTAAAAAAAGTTTTAACTATCTAACACATCAAATAGAGAGTTTAGGATTGATCATCTAAAATTACGTAAAAACTACTTTAATTCTCATTTTTTATAAATTAGAAAAAAAAAAAGAAATTTGGTGTGAGGTTTGCTAAGCATAACCTTGTAGCTTTAAATGAGGCAGAGAACAGCATAAGAGAAGAGTTGAAAGGCGGTTAAGTAAAATGAAACTGATTTGAGCTCTATATAGTCTTAAGAAACTATTAAAATATTAAATAGCCATCGTTGTGTCTATTGCAGAGAAAGACCACGTGTGTGGCTCCTAACAAATTTCAGAAGAGTTAAAAAGTCCTATCTTTGCTTTCCTCGCAGCCTTTACGTCCTAAGAAAGGATGAAAGATAAATCGGGAATTTTATATTACGTCCGTAAATTTAAAGCTCACGGGGATGTGAATAAATTTAAATTATTGAATGAATTGATTAAATTAATAATTTTATTTATTTAATAATTTATATTTTATTATATATTCATAGATTTCAAATTTATCAGAATAATATAAAAAACACCTAAGATAAAGATCTTTATAACCGGTACTATACTTTATTTTTATAACCGGTACTATATTTCATTTTATTTCATTGTATTATAGAAACGCTATAAATGTGATTAATTAACAATGAGTATCTAACAAGTGCTTATCCTTATAAGTATTCTAATTTCTATCTTTGATTTCTATATTAATATTTTACTATTTAATTTCTAAAATTTTAATTTTTAAAATAAAGAAATAAAATTATATTTAATATTGTGATATTTAATTTAAATTTTAATTTTTTTTACATACATAGCAATGATTGTTACAATCAATTATGTTTTTGACTAGTTTTTTGTGTTACTTTTACATTATATTTCTAATAGTGAATTTTGCTTAATTTTGATTCAAAACTCACCCTCCTTAAATTGGTTTTGTTTGCATTTATCCTATTTTATTTTATTTCTTGCATATTGCATTCTTGCATCCTATTTTGTTTTACTTTTGTTTACATTTATCTCTTTTATTTTTAGTACACAAAAGGCTTAAATAATTTTATAATCATAGTTAACAAATCATTGTGATAGGATAAGTTAAGTAGATATCTAAGGTTTCGACGTAATTTGTCACCTTTTATTGCAAATTTTTTTTATCAAACTAGTACTCTAATTTTAATTGTATTATAATGCACATTAATGCTATTATGCGGAAATTTGGTGTTTCTAGTAGGACACCCAACCATGGCATAACAAATGGCTAATCGTTGCTTAATGGAACCCACTAAATTAGAAAAATTAAACTTAGAAATTTCAAGATAACTAATGTACCTAGATATGAGTTTAGGTTTATATGAGGTGATAATTGGAAAATTAAAACTAGAATAGAAGCATGCAATAATGAAAATTTGGCTTAAAGGTTATGCAGTTTATGGGCACAATGTTTTTGTTATTCATTCTTGTAGCATGCCAACCCAATTAGGCAACTTGATTTAAGATTGATTCGGACAAGAGAATATAGTGACATTTACTTTAATAGGAGTAAGTTTTAATATAATTAAATAAGATTTACATTGAGGAAAAAGGGGAGCATGTTAACCTTATCTTAAAATATGGCAAGTCAACAGCAGCTTTTAAAATTTGAAGGCAAATTCCTAAAAAAGAGGGAAGTATAGTTACACTTCATATTTTTTTTATGTATTTTAAACACTTACTTATTTTATTCAATTTATACTTAAAGGACTTAAAAGAAATATGGGAAAATTTGACGAGTGGGTAATAAGAGAATTTTAGCAAGGGATACTGATTGTAGGTAAATGGAAGTATGGAAGTAAGTATAAGAGAAAGGATAGACCATGGATGAACTGACCCCTGAGCCTATAAAAGGCCCTACTTACCATTTTGCTTTCATTTTCCTTTATTTTCCTTTCTAGAACCTTACCCTTTCCATTTTTATCTTTTTTCCTTTTTTCCTTTCCATTTTCCTATAGAATATTATGGAGTTTTGAAGAAGGAGTAGGTTCTTAAGCTAAAATCACCTTGTAGCTTAAGTAAGAATTCTTAAATCATCATTAATCTTAAGCCATTTTCTTCTTTTTAAGTGTTAGATGATGCTCCCCTTGAGCTTAGGGTAGAAAATAAAATCCTAATCAAGAACTCTTGAAATCCTTGACGATTAGGGTGGATGAGCAATATATTCAACATTTGTAACCTCTTTTGAAGCAAGGTGAGTGAATATTCTAACTTAATCTTTGATTTCCTTGAACTCTAGGTATTTATAGAATAGTTATCAAACTTTTATTAACTTAAAGAAATTTTGAGTTAATGGTGAATTAGGTAAAATTAGATAATGTAAATGACTTATATTAGATTCTTATAGGAGGCATTGATGATTTGGTAAGCTTAAAATAAGGAATGGATGAATTAAAGGGAAGCCCTTGTGAACAATAGCTTCGTGATGAGAGTTTTGCAAAAATACAATAGAATAACCAATTATTAGGCCTAAAACAATAAACCATTGTAGTAGGCATTCACTAAAATCCTCACTTAATAATAAATAGCTAGGCATTTGAGCTAAAATGATTGATAATTGCTTTTTTGTTTCCAATAGTAAGTAAATGTTGTTACTCAAAATAATTTAAGATCATGACAAGGATAAACTTAATGAGGTAAAAGGTAATGTTAACTACATGAACTAATATGAAATAGGTTGATAACTATCAAGAATCATAATGTGAACCTCTAATAAGTGAAAAAGGAATTATTGCAATATTTTTTAATCACTTGATTTTATTACACGAAATGGAAAGATGGCAAATTATTTAAACAATGTTGTTGTGATTCATATGGCCATGAGG
Source organism: Sindora glabra (assembly GCA_020226215.1). NCBI lineage: Eukaryota > Viridiplantae > Streptophyta > Magnoliopsida > Fabales > Fabaceae > Sindora > Sindora glabra. Next base: position 8,271,933 of record CM035235.1, read on the forward strand.
TAAAGGCATAAGAGTGTTGCTTTGTAATATGAATGTGTTTATGATTGAATAAGTTATAATTATATTGTGAATTGTAATATAACCATGCAAATAAGGCATATGGGTTAATTCCAATTGAGATTGATGAGTTTATAGAATTGTGTGCTAGCACATATTGAAGTCTAAAAATTAAATTTAGGGGAAATGACTTATGAAGGTAGAAGATTAACCTTAGAGATAATATGATGAAGCTTATAGAGGGTATAAGATTAATTAGAAGCCATAACGAAGTTTATTACCTTTTTATTAATAATGTTAATTGAATAAGTATAGTGTATTATGATGTATTTTTTATTAATTTATGTTAATGTTACAGTGTGATTATACATATTTTATTATGATTATAAATAGTTGTAACCACCAAAGGTGGTTAGGTTAGTGCTTGATTAAGGTAATAACTTAACCTTTTGTATGATGAGATGAGGGGAGTATAACTTTCGTTGGTAAGATATGTTTTAATGGCTAATTTTAAATTGTGGTAGTATATTCATTTATTGAGTCTTAGACTTAATCTTTTATATGTTTTTCATTACAAGATATCTAAAGAAATGACCACCACCACCCAATGTCCTATTTAGTAAAGATAAATGGCATAGCTTGGGTAATGACAGTTGGTATTAGGTAGCAATATATGGGTTGTATCATGTAGGGAGGGAAGGTGTAACATAGGTTGAATAAGGTCAAGTTAAATATAGGATGGAGCATTTTACCTTTATAATGTTGTAATATTTATAGTTACTTGTGAAATACTAAAAAGCTTTGTAATTTTTAGTAATTTAATTGGGTGAAGGGGTGATTTTGTTGACTAAGTTAGCAGAAATTAGGTATTGGGATTTATGTTGATCATAAAAGAGATTGAGTCATGACATGTTGTATATTTTTTAATGTTTAGTGTATTGTGTATTATGGACCCATTGTATTATTTATCATACTCTTATTGCTTGTGCTCAAATATGGTGTATTAAGGTTATGCTTAAGCAAGAATTTCTCCGTATGAAAGTGTTACTTATATGTATAGTACATATGTCCATATCGATGGATTTTTAGCCCCAACCTTCTTACGGTGTTGGTAGCCTATCTTTTTTTTTCTTTTAAAATGTAAATTAGTGTAAGAAGTTCATTCCTTTCAGAAATAATGATGGAGCGGGATAAGAGCAGATTAACCTTCTCTTGTCCTCTATCTCATTACTAGGAATAAAATATTACCTTATTCCATACTTATGATCAAAGATAAAATTTGCCCTATCTCTATGCCTTATGGGGCATTATAGCTCCATGGGAGCTTGCAAGGAATGACAAAAATAAAAGATATTTAAAAAATACAATATTTAAAAGTAAGAGTTATAAATTTATACATAATCACTTATAAGTAATCTCAAATATTTGTAAATATGAAAGGAAAGGAAAAAATTTAGATTTAAATATTGTAAATTATATATAATTAACAATATGTTATAATATATATATATATATATATATATATATATATATATATATATATATATATTAATTAATCTAAACAATTTGAAACTTAAAAAAAAAGAAGTTAATATATAACTAACAAAATATTGTTATTTTATACCTTTATTATCTTTTATCTTAAGTGAAATCTTAGGGTTTTTTGTTTCAACAAAGAACATTTTTTTTATATAAAATATAGTTATAAAATGTTAATATAAGAAAAAATATTTTATTTATTTAATATCAAATATGAAGAATTTGAGGAAAGTAACTTTTTTTTTATCTTAAAAAGGAAATTGCTTTCTTCCACTATTATGCCTCTAAATATTATTTTTTAAACTATTAATATAAATGATATATCACTTCTTTATTAATATATATACAAATGATATTTTTTTATGAAAAATATTTTTTGACGGAACAAATAAAGCATTAATGTATTTTTAGTTTTTTAAATAAATAAATTACTAAAATAGCTAAAAAAGTTATGCATATATATGTATATGTATGTGTGTGTGTATAAGATAAAAATATAATAATTTTATAATAACGGCCTCCATGAGGTGAGATAATATATTATTGTTACATCTCCACCATTTTGTTTAGATGAAAATTCGATCCATGCTTTGTCTTGTGGAGCAAAAAACCATACCATTTCCAAGTTTTATTGAGGCAATCCTCATATGACATTGTAAATTGAAGTATTTTGTCATCCTTAATTCCTTTCTAAAGTTGCAAGCTCTAATGTGTCTAAGAAAAACATGAAATGAATAATCTAATTGTATATTTGGATATATATTTGTATATTAAAAAAGATATTTTAAAATTATTTTTAGATTTAAGAAAATAAAGCATAAAAGATCATTGATGGGGTGAAAATGTTTTATTTTTTCTATGCTTAAATTAGACAATTGAAGTTGCAATTAGAAAAATTAATATTATGCAAAAATATTTTTTTTAGAAATAAGAAATTATTTTAAAAATAATAAATAAACAAACTCTAAAGCAAGTTTTTCTACTTTAAGAAACCACAAAAAGTATCCAAAACCACATAAGGAATCATTTTGCTGGCAATTGAAAAGAAAAATATTTTTTTAATTCCATAAGAAGAATTAATTGCTTATCTTTTGAAGGGCTAAATAAACAAATTCAAATTCAAAATCAAAGTAAAGAGGAAAATAAAAAAACTACTTCTAGATTTTGAAAGAAGAAGAAAAAGCCAAATGCTTAAATTGGTCATATCAATGTTTAACTTACCTTAATAGGCACTAAATTACTTTTAGATGAAGTAGATTATGAGCTTTTATAAAGTATTTCATTATTGATGATGGATAGTTACAAAGTGCCAACAATATTTGGTCCTTACTAATTACTCAGTAGTAGTTGTAAAAGTAAAACAATTGAGTATATTATTTACCTCTCCCTTGAAATGCTAAAAGATAGAAAGAATTTAATTCTAACTAAATTCATATATAAAATTGTCTATAAATCCAATTTCAAATGAATTTGAATCTAATTTTTTAAAGGTTATAAATGAAGGTAAGCATGAGGATATGATTACAAATTCTATATAGAGATGCATATATCTAAATTATTCTAAGGTCATCATGCAAATTATTTTCAAGACAAGGTGTCTTATCTTTGTATAATTCATTTGACATCATTATTCTAAATTTTTATTAATACCTGATTGGACATGATTGCTACATGGACATGGTATTCAATTCAACCCAAACTGCATAAACATGATAACTTATATTTGTACGAGCATGAAGATTTGCCTTTTTTTTAAAAATAAAATGGTCTAAGGTCACCTATCCATCTATAGTTAGCTTAGAATCATACTAGAAGCATGCATATAAAGAATCTTTCACAATAGGCCTTATATTCATGTTCGTTGGTATCATATCCAACCTTATAACCTTTTTCAATCTTATCCCCTCTAATGCACATTTTATATTAATTTCTTAAGAATTCTTATTGTCATAGAAATTAAAGTGTACTTGGTAATATTTTGGGCATTTACATGACACTCAATTTATTAAGAAGATTTCACCTTCCATCTTTTAGTGTTTTATAAGTCTTTAATACTAAAGCATTAATCTAAACCTATATTTTTCATATTCTCTTTGGGACAATTACAAATTAGATATGATCATGAAATTAATTATGCAAAACATTGTATAAAAATCAAACTAGATTGACAAGTTAAATTGGAAAACTAATGAACCAGTGAACTGGTTATTCATCCTTTCCAATCCTATAAAAAATCATTAAAAAATTTATCAAATTGGAATTAAACTAGAAGGAAATTACAAGCAACCCATGTCAAGACAATTTTTAGCACTTATTCTTAGGCTACCGTGCTACCGCTCTTCTTTTATATTAAAGGAGGAATGAATCCCTCCACAAATTGTTTGATGTGTAGCCTAATTTTTTGGCCTCTCATGGGAAGTTGCTTTCCTTTTTCATACTAAAAGAAGATTGAATCCTTCATCAGATTGTCCAATGTGGGACTTAGATTTTCAAGCTTTCAAGCTTCAATTCCTTCCTTTTATACATCTCACTTTCTCAATTATTTTCATAATAAAGAATAGAATTTAGAAACATTCATTTTTACATCAATTTTCCTTTGTATTATTTTTAATTCTAATTCAATTTCAAATGAAAAAACAATTATAATAGGTAAAAATTATGAAAATTTTTCTTCAAAACATGACAAAGAGTATTTGATTCAAAAGTTATTATATATTATAAAACTCAAATATTCAATTATATAATATGTAATTATAATTATATATGACATATCTTAAATTATAATTATAATTTTTGACATATTTAATACTGTATATTACTATTATTATATTTAAAATTTTGGTTCAACTACGGTTGGACTATTAAACCTTAAATTGTTCTTTGTTTTAGTTTACTGATTGGTTCAATTCTTAAAATATTGCTACAAAATATTATTTTTACTTTAAAAAAGAAAATAATAACTCATGAATAATTTTAAACATTTTCTACACAAATTAGCTATCAATATGTTTTGATAAAGAAATTCACACCAACAAATTGAGAAGGCTCACTCTCACTTTTCACAATTGAGTTGAATTAATTAACACCGTAGAAGTAGGCATCACCATCCCAAGTACATATCCTAATTTTAGCTAATTATTACGTTTCTCAAATTTTATAACTAGTATTATTAATTTTTTTTATTTTTTTATAATTATTTATTCCTTTATTCACTTATAACATTAAACTGAGTAAAAAATATTGAAATTAATTTTTAAATATCAGCTTAATAATGTCAAATACATATTTAATTTTTTGTTATAATTTTTTTTTAATAATTTATTTTAGTGTTACATATGATGGATAATTATTATAAAAGCAAAAATAAGGAACTACCGATATTAGTTATGAAATTTGAGGGATATAATAATTATTATTTTTATAAATGAGTGATTAAATATTATATTTATTTTATACGTATCTATTAATGCAGTGGGGATAAATTACATTTCCAAATTTAAATTATAAATGCATTGGGCCTCACAAATTCGGGCCAGCCCGCTTTACCACCAAACCTCCGTATCTTAACCCATTTGATTGAGTTGAGTTTGACCGAAAAGTAAAATAGCTCAGTCCACAACCACATAGCCACAACTACAAATCCAAATAACCAATTCCCAGATCCCTGTCGAAAGAATTGAACATTGAATATTGAGCATTCCATCTAACCTCTAGCAAATAGACCATCTGAAGTAGAAGCAGGAGAAGCCTCCGTCCGTGGCCGTGGCAGCCGCAACTCCGTCGCGTATAGGCGTCTCCGGTCTCCTCTCTTCACCATAGCACAGACCACAGCAAGCTTTCCATTCCATGCCTGGTGTATTTTTCAGGTTTGGCTACAAAGCAAACCTGGTTTATTTTTCAAGTCTGGCTAGAAAGCTTCTGGTTTTGCATCTTCAGACTTCAATCTTCACTGTTTCTTTTTTGTTGTAATTGTGTTCAGAATCTATATCTGAAGCTAATAATTAAAAAGGAGTATTTATGTGGGCAGTATTTGATAATAAATTTCTGCTTTATTGCTATATTATATGAAGTTCAGATTGAATGAAATAAATAAAAGATGAAAATTTGATAGTCTTTCTTTCGTAAGATTCCTTGTGGAATTCATCTTCTCTTTGGATTTGGAAGGGAAAAACTGAATTACTGTATGGTCTAATCCTTCTAGTTACACTATGAGGCTTCTGCTAAACTGACGCTTAACATATTCCTTTGGTCCAATATGGAAAAAAAGGGCAAAAAAGGGGCCACCCAGCGGTTTGGTCCCCGCCCGTTAAGTCACCCCTATTTATAAATTCTTTCACAACTTTTTATGTATCAAACATTCGGCCCACAATTTTAGAAATAAATAATGCGAATTTGATTCATTGTGCCATGTTTATAGCTGAAATAAGAGTGGGAGCTATGGCGTAAAAATAGCGTTATTCTATTGGGATGAGTGTGTTTTCTTGTATGAAGAAAGGGCTCTAAGAGATCGATGCAGTGTTTTCCTGTTCTTTGGAAACTGATGAATGTTCAGTTTTGTTTGTTTTTGTGTGATCGATCGATATTCTCATTAAGGCTTTTATGGCTGTTAGTGTAAACCAGGAAACTGAAAGAGAGATGCATGCAGATCCATCTAACAGGTGTACTTTGCATGTTTGCTCTGCTTTTGTGTTGTTGGGGGGAGGGTAGTGTGGACTTGCTGTGAGATTAAAAGGAAAATTAATCAAAGAATTATCCAAATTAATTTATTGATGTTATCTAAGTCTAACATAGGATATTAATCACTTTCAGAGATGAAATTTGATAAATACTCAGTTTTTGGTCTCTAAAAGTACTTTTTCATCCATTGATACTTAGAAAAAAATTGTTTTCACTATATATATATATATATATATATATATATATGTTTGTATATATATATGTATATATATATATGCTTGGCAAACTGATAAAGAGATGTGTTGTGTTTAAATTGGAGCAAGTGAGATATCTGGACTTTTATAAATTACAAGAAATTCTATAATTTGCTTAATAAATCAATGTTTTAAGAAACAGTTTCCACATAATTTTTGTCCTTTTTATTTTTGGGTAAATTGTTGCTTAGTACCAGGGACATCTTATTTACTTCTATAAACACTTTGTTTGTATCTATGTTTATGTTGTTTTACTTGTTTAAACACTATGTTTTCCATGACTCTCTTATCTTTTTTAAACTTGAAAGTTGCAGTTTCCATGCTTTGTATTTCTCTCTTTTACTGTCCGTTACCTTGTTTTTATTTTGGATTGTTTATAATTATAGGCTTGTAGCCAAGTTTTGATTCTCTTTTCACTCTCTGTTACCTTGTGTTTATGTTGTTTTACTTCTTTAAACACTCTGTTTTCCATGGTACTGTTTTCCCTGCTTTGTCATTTCCATGTTTATGATACCGTTTTCCATACTTTGTACCAGGGACAATATATTTCTTTAAATGTGCTGTTTTCCATGCTTTGTTATTTTCTTTTTTCATTCCCTGTTATCTTGTGATTATTCTGGCTTGTTTGTAATTGTAGGCTTGTAGCTGAGTTCTGATTCTCTTTTCATGTCTGTGTAAGTTGTTTTGGCATGTATTGTCTGTAATAAAAAAGAAATGATTTGGGGACCACTCTTCTTTCACCTCAATAGTTGGTGTTTGTAGGGATTTTTCCTAGGCAGCAGGTAAATATTTGCGTCATGTGCTTTCCTTAGCTTTAGTTATAGGGAGTTATAGGGCCTGACTAAGTCTGCTGTATGCGTCATCAAAATTGTACTTAGGTTTAACAATAATAGTAATTTGAACAATCTGTGATTTGTCACTATGTTTTGTGTTCATGTGTAATGGATTGTTTTGTATTCCAAAATATGAAATAAATGCATTTTCTGTCTTCAAACGTCACAGATCATTCATACTTCTCATCTTCATTTACATTCGTGCCTTCTGTCATGTCGGACTCAGCCTGCTCCACCAACTCTCCACTGTTGGAGACCAAGCACAAAAGTTGGGCTGATGAAGCAGAGCAAGGCGTTCCAGAAGAGACTAATGTGGAATCCAGCACATCATCAGTTTTGTCACTTGATGTTGGCAAATTAGCAATTGAGGAGAACAAGAAGACTCCTAAGTTACTAGATGAACCCAATGATTCAAACATCAAAGTGGTGACTATTTCTACATTGTTTTCTTCATTAAATATATGTGTTTCTCTACTTGGGTACTTCAATTTTCCAGTATAAAGCTAGGGAAAACAAGGGATCAAGGAAGTTTTGGCATTGGGGATATTGAACAGTGGCCTGAACCTATGCTTGCTGCTTTTAGCTAGTCTTAGATTCTTAATTGTGCAATACTAACAAGGATTTGTACTAAATTTGGGATTTTATTTCATCTTAGATGTCTGAGCCTTTGTTGTTTTCCTAGAAATTACCAAATAAGGAAATAATTCACTATTTGAGGGAGCTGGGGATGTTGCTAGGGTTTGGACTTCCTCATGAATGTGTGCTTTATATTTGAATTAGGTCACATCAGGTGATATGCCATATTCTTCTGTGAGCTCCTTTGAAGATTTAAATCTCTCACCTGAGCTGCTAAAGGGATTGTATGTTGAGATGAAGTTCCAGAAACCTAGCAAAATTCAGGCTGTCAGTTTGCCGATGATTTTGAATCCACCTCACAAGGATCTGATTGCCCAGGCGCATAATGGTTCCAGTAAGACAGCATGTTTTGTGCTTGGGATGTTGAGTTGAGTTGAGCCACAAATGCAAGCCCCCCAAGCTCTTTGCATTTGTCCCACTAGAGAATTGGCTATTCAGGTATGATTCTGTGCTTTTCATTAGTTATCACTTATCACAGGTGTTATGAAATGTGACCTGAGTTTTATCATATGGTGGTGACTGAAAATACAGAATGCAGAAGTTCTTCAAAAGATGGGAAAATGCACAGGAATTCGTTCAGTGTGTGCTGTACCTACATCTACAGACAGTAGGGATTCTATTCCAATAGGAAAGCGGCCTCCTATCATGGCACAAGTTGTGATTGGGATGTGTGGCACAGTAAAGAGGTGGATGACTAGCAAGAAACTGAGGGTAACCCGACTAAAGATACTTGTCTTTGATGAGGCTGATCAAATGCTTGCTGAGGTATTTTTAACATATTGATAATATAGCGTTATTATTTCGATTAATGTGCTATACCTTTTGATTTATGTATTCATTTACTTTTTCTATTTACCTTGTAATCAACCATTGTTCTTTTGTGTAGGATGGTTTTAGAGATGACTCCTTGAGGATAATGGAAGATATAGAAAGAGTCAATTCAGACTGTCAGGTTTGTTGAACTCATTGTCTGTCTGCCCTTTCTATCACTCTGTCACACACACATGCACACATCTGGTTACACAAGGACATGTCTGGAAAGGGAAACATACCTGTTATGCTAACTAATCATGGAGAAGAAATGGTTTACTTAATGTGGTTGTTATTATTGAGTTACTTTGCCTGCTTGTATGTGGCATTAGTCTATATTACAATTTCTTATGTCGGCAGAAAATCCGGAGCCATGGGTCTTATGTCATTGTGGAAATAAAGACCTTAGCTGGGATCTCTTCACTTGTCCATGGGAAATTTTCTCCAGGTTCTTCTGTTTTCTGCAACATTTAATGATGCAGTCAAGAATTTGGTTTGAAGGGTAGTTAAGAAGGAGCACAGTCAACTTTTGTGAAGAGATTGTATTTGTGCGCACGAGAAATAGTGGAAAGATGTTGCATAAAGCACTTTTTGACTTGGGCTATGAGGTTACTTCCATTCAAGGTACACTTGATCATGGGGAGAGAGATAAGATAGTCAAAGAGTTCAGAGATGGGCTTACTCAAGTTCTTATATCAATTGATGTTCTTGCCCGTGGTTTTGATCAACAACAGGTACTAGATTGGTTCTGTTCCATCCCACTTTTTTTTTTTTTATCTAACTCTCAATGTTGTAACATTCTTTTATGCATTTTTGTCTAGGTTAATTTGGTGATCAATTATGATCTACGTGTGAGACATACTGCGGAGTATACTCGTGAAACTGAGCCTGATTATGATGTGTACTTGCACAGGGTCGGTAGGGCTGGACGTTTTGGCCGCAGGGGTAAAGCTTCTTCCAGCTATGAAATTATTATAATATGTATGAGTTGTTGCACGCAAAATTCTGTTAGTCTAGGGTAGCCAAAGTTTGTAAGTAAAATTTCGTCTTGATCTAGCTGTGCCGTTGTTAGGATCTGAAGAAGATTTTTTGTGGAAATTTATACATCCTGCTTCAATTATATGCTTATAGTTCATAACTAACTATATTAAATGCTTGTGGCAATGCTATTATGAGAATCTGTCGGAATAATTATCTAGAGAATGCTTTCTGTATCTCCGGCTATGTTTATATTTATGGATTGGTTGCCATCATTTGTCTTGTCTTCCATTGTATTATAATTTTGAACTGGGTTTCTATTTGTCATTTAATATTTCCTTTGAGGAACTATTTTTTTGCTAGTTTTTTTTTTAAATTAAAAAAAACATAAAACTATGATGTATACTGGATCTCTCTTTTTCATGGATTGAAATAGTTGCTAGTATAATTTCAAGCAATGTAGTTTGACTAGTTTGGCCTTGTTGAGACAGCGATTTGAATCAGAGATTTGTTTGTTAAACATGACCACTCCAGAGTGCAATGTGCAGAATTGATATATTCTGTTCATTGAAAAGGAAATCAATTTGGTTGCATCATTTATTGCATGATAGTCCGGTTACAATTTCAAAGTCTAAATTATGCCATGCCAATTTGGTTGCATCATTTATTGCATGAGAGCCCAGTTACAATGTTAAAAGTCTAAATTATGCCATGCCATTTGTTTTATGCTGTATGCAGGAGCTGTGTTTAACTTGATATGTGATGAAAGGCTCATGGCAAAGATAGAGCAGCATTTTGGCACCCATGCAACTGAGGTATGCTTCTGGATGGATAGTGGCATTGTTATTGCTTATTGGATCATTTTTTTATGTTGTCAGACGCAAATGTTTAAATGTTGAATTAGCATTTTTTTTTAATTACAAATGTTAGACTACTCTGTAGTTTCATTCAATTTCTAACTATGTTCATAAAAGTTAAAAGTTTTGAATTGGATCATTATTCTTATAAATTAAAATTATATTATATATATATATAATATAATGTAATATATATTTCTTTTCTGTTATTCCTTTTTTATTTCTAATTGGATGCTTCTATCAATTTTTTTTTTTTTTTGGGATGTTGTTAGTAATTGACACACCTAGACAACACTCTTGATGTGGCTTAATAATTGTTGATGTAGAGCTTTTGTACTATTTTTAATTGTATTTATGTGACAAATAACTTAGAATAAACTAGAATATTTATGATATTATTATTTTTTTAAGATGGAAGGGATGCGTCATTTGTCTCTCGTTCCATTTACTGCTGATAGATCGTTGTTGATGTAAGGTAATGGCTAACAAAATTTAAGTGAAAAATGATAGAAATTATCCAATTAGAAATGAAAAAAAAAATGTAACGATTCAATTCAAAACTTTTAAATTACTAGGATCAAATTAAAAATTGAATAAAATTATAAAGAGCAGAAGAGTAATTTAACTTACTACCAAAAAAAAAAAAAAGAAGCTAATTTATCCACCCCCCAAACCAGAAAAAAAAAAAAAAGGGCCTGAAGTTTTGAGTGGGAAGTGGGGGAAGGGTTTATGGAACATACGCATGTTACATCTCTCATTAACCTTCAAAATGATATGATGTAGGTCCGAGATAAAAGTATTGAAGACTATAAAAGGGCCTTGAAGGAGGCTGGGTTACTTTGATGATGTGCACCAGCAGGCAGAAAGTATCTGAGGAATTTAGCTACACTAGAACGATACTAGGGTCTTATTTTTATTCCCTTATCATTTTGTGATGTAAAGGCTGCAATTTTTTTTTTTCGTTTTATTAACATATGTTAAACTTCAATTATCTTCTATAAGTTCGAGAAGAAAACTTTATTTCATTAGTACAAAAAATGTGTCATTTAAATTGTGTTATATTATATAATTGAAAATTACTTGGATTACTTTTTTCTCGATGCATGAGAATTAATATTATTAATAAGTAATAACTGGAGCTTGAAATTTTAATTTCAACTTAATATGAACATATAGGTTTAATTTGTATATTATATGTGATTTTGTTATATTTTGAAATTAAACTACGTTATGCTTGATCAATATATAAATTAAGTTGGAGCGTATTTGTGTGAATTGCACATGTAATAATCTTGGAGTAAAAGATATATTAGACCAAGCCTTCCTCAAGGGTCCTTAATGACAAACTGTTTGTTTGCCTCTAATACTTTCATGAACCCTTGATTTTAGTTCATGACTGCTATTATGGGTTATTTAAATTTCATTTATATGCACAAAAACATTAAATAACTATAGGGGAATTAACAATGCAAACAAATTGTAAGTCAACATTTTTCCATCGGTACAATTTAGATTCGCTTCCGCGTAATTCATAATGCAACTCAATAACTATGATACAGTTTTATATTCTATTGATGTGTGGAAAATTAATCTTTTAACTAAGGTTTTGTTTGTGTTTTATATTCTATTGATGAGTTGAAAATTAATCTGTTAACTAAGGATTTGTTTGTAAACATCTTTCATAAGAAAACTTATTTGTTTATATATATATATATATATATCGTACGCCTTGTGATTAACAAATAATGTATTCTAAATGATTTTGCACATGATATTTTCTTGCTAAAGATCTTTTTGCTTTTTAGAAGCACGGTAGGCAAGGATAAGCTCAGCAGCTGGAGTTGTTTGTTGAACTATATGACTAGTAAGTAATTTGGTATTATTTAACATGCTTCAAGGTTGGTTTAAGACAGCTGCTAAATTTGAACTATGTGATGTTTAATTAATCATATTTGGTGCATTATAAATTATACTTAAATTTTAATTTTAATTGATGCAGAGTTTCAAAAATTTCATTGATGTTGTTGGTTTATTATTGTTAGATAATTGAGATTTTCCTAAGATACTCTAAGTTAATTATTTCAGTATTTTGTAACTAGCTTTAGTTGTTATGTTGGGTGAAAAATTGATGGGTTGTTTGTTAGGTTGTGTTAACTTAAGTTGGTATGTTTTACAAACCAACCCATGCTGGTCCATGCTTTTGTATCAGTATATATATGTCAGCTCTATGAATGAAAATGTGTAATATGTTATGCAAAAGACAAATGCTTGTTTTGATATCCTTCCTTATGCCATTTTCTTAACAATTATTATCTGGCTTTGAATTGTTATTACTTTGTAAGGGACCTGACCTTTCATCCTTGTGGGCTGTATCTTTTGTTATCTGGTTCCATTGAAGTTGCATGCATTGGAAGGGATATATATACATCATGGGACTTCTTGAATCCTTTCCTGAATCTACTGATGTGCTATTAGGCAATGATAACATTGTTGTTGGTGGAATTGATGAAGATGCAAACCCTTTGTGGGGCCAAATCAACATCTTGTTCCTTCACACTGCTTATCGGTCAACCGTCATCTCTAGTTGAAAACTTTTTAAGGACAACAATGGATAAAATACCATTTTATTGTTTTCGGCGAAACTTATTTCCGTTTTACCGTCTTTTGAAAATTTATTACCAAAATACGCACGGAGGAGGGAGGTGCCCAAGAGGGGAAGGCGCTACCTAAGATGGCGCCTCTGGGAAGCTTTGAGGGCGCCATTCAAGGTGGCGCCCTTGGTCCTATTTTTTACAATTTTTTCTTTTAAAAATAATTAATTTTGATATCATTTAAAAATAAAAATTTTAAAAATAAATAATATATGATTTTGAGTCAAAATAAATTTTTAAAAATAAATTACTCATTTCATAATTATATTTGATGTCATAAAAAAATATGTTAACTCCACTTTGATATCTAATACATAAATTTATTATAGGAATTAAATAAGAAAGTAGTTAATGATAATAATATAATTAATAAAAATAATAAATATTTATTAAATAATTAAATATTATTAAAAAATATAGGATCAATAAAAAATAATTAGGTAATTTATATTAATTTCTCTCAAGATTTGATTTAATGACACTTAATATTTATCAATTTTTGAAATTATAAACTTCCAACGTTCGGAATTATATTATTACAAGTAATTATTTAATACGTTGTTACACATATGCAAATTTATTGAATTATTCAATAATATTCTTTATATACGAAGTTGAAGATTGTTAAAAATGAAAAGAAATATAACGAAATAAAAGTATTTTTTTTATTTTATATTTATTCTAATAATATTTTTGCTACTTTGTATTTATCTCAATAAAATTATTTTAATTCTGTAACAAAGTAAATGCGAAATGACGAGGTTGAAGATAGTTGAAAATTAAAAAAAATGTGATTATTTCATTACAATAATCTTTTCATTTTGTAATGAAATCAAAATTGTAACATGAATTAGTTATTTTTTATTTCGTCACAATGATAAAATACTTTGACAATGAGAGGCAAAAGTACCGATTAACTGTTTTTTAAGAAACTATTATTCGTTTTATTGTTCCTTCGAAATATTTTATCAAAATAAGCACAGAAGATACACACAGCGGTGGAGAGACGCTAGACGAAATGGCGTCGTTGGCGCTGAAGGGAAGGGATGCTAGGCGATATGGCGCCTTTGGCCTATGGTACCCTCGTTCCTCATTTCTAATTTAATTAGCCGGTGACCGTGTCTACTGTGAATCCAAGAGACTTGAATTCTGGTATTGTACATGGGCAGCATTCCCATCTACGTTGACAATTGTGCTACGTTTTTTTATTCTTAAATGTTTGGTGAACTCGACTCATAACGTATTGAATAAACTCAACATTTAATGTCATTTACAAGGATGATGGTTATTTATCCTTCAAATATTATAATTAATATTATTTATTTTTTTATATTTAAATAAATAATGAGAAAAAAATTTAATTTAAAAATAAATAAATATTTCATATTATGAATATAAAATTTATTAAATTAATTTAATATTGTTTATTTATTTTCACATGGTAAATAAATAAAAAAGTAGATAATTATAACAATTGTGAAAGTATGATAATTAATAATGTTAGTTATTATATTTGGGAGATGTCATTATCATCATTTTTAAAAAAAAACTAAATATTGCAATAATTTTGAAGTTTATTATTAAAGATATAAGTACTTACGCAAGCAATTAAAAATGTCGTAATAATTAAAATCATCCTAAATGTTGATGTTTGGCAATAAAGTAGTAAGATAAATGTACATAAATATACAATAGACATGGAAAAGAAAGCTAATGTCTACGTAAGTGATATCCAGTCCCACATCCAGGATCGGTAATGTGGCGGCCGTATCTACTAACCCTCTGCGCAGGCTCGGGAGTCACATCCCCGGTGTCTGTGTCTCCTCTACCTCCAGCTCCCGCTCTGCCTCTACCCCTGGCTCCTGCTCTGCCTCCACCTCTCCCTCTATCTACAAGCTTTGAGTCGTCTGTCATCATGCCACCATGTGCTAATCCCTAATCCTGAGTATGCGAATCAAATGCAGGACGGTATGGCTGCGATGGACCAGCATCACCAGAAGGAAAGACATATAATGAAGATGAAACTTCTGGTATATGTGGAAATGCCTGGAATGAGGATGGAACACCAGGAGGAAACTGGTACATCTGGGATGACGACGGACGATATAGTGCAGCCGGAAACATGGTGGAGGATGAAGGATCATCAGGTGCAGTAGGGTATACATGAGATGAGGCAGTAATATCAGGCATCATCGTCATGGTCTCCTGGGCAATCGATGGTGGAATTTGTTGCATTGTCGAAGCAGACGGAATATCAGCCTGCGACGTATGTCGTGGAGCAGTGCGACGTCGTCGACGTGAGCGAGGCTGATCATGGTCACCTTCCGTAGGGTTTGGGATATGATGGGCATGAGGAGCTGACTCCGCATGTGAGTCAATAATGACATGATCAACCTCCTGAATGGCATGAAGGATGGACTCCGTCGCTGATCTAAGTGCATCGAAGGTGAACATAGCCTGCCCCTCAGGTGCAGTGAAGTCCTGTAGTGTGGAAACCTTGTCTACCTGTGCAAATTTTTGACATTAAAGTTAGTTACAATACTAATGCATTTAAAGAAAAAAAGATACAAAAAAATAGCACGCAGTATTACCACAAGGTCTAGCACTCCCCCAACGGGTGTAATACATCGCCTGGTAACCCGTCTGTACCATGTCATGTAATCGGATCGTGGTCCTAGAACTAGGCGTGCGGTCGGCTCGGCGATAGCGCACAAGTCTTGCCGGATATCCCAGAGTGCAATATACGGCTGATGGCAGATGTGCCACTCCTCATCATGCCGACCGGATAAGTGAAGGCAATGGACCTCCGCCACCTGCTTCGGTGGCTCTGGAATAGCCTGTCATAGTCCAAACTGCCGCAAAACCCTATCAGGCTGGTGCCACTCGACAATCTGAAAGTGAATGAGCGGCACCATTGCTGTCCACATGTCACTCCCGTCAAAACAGTACTGAGGTAGTGATGCGGTGACCTCCTCAGTGTACGGGATCCAGGCGATCTGAAGTTGCAAATTTATTTTGTCATTTAAATACGATAATGAAATAGACAAAGCCCTGAAATAAAAATATCCATTATCCCCTACATACCTGGTCGAGTCGAAGACGGTCCAGCACGTATCTGTAATAGGGTAGGCTGTGGGCTGGACTATCCTGGAATGTCTTCTGATAGTGCCACCTACCAAGTGCAATAACTAAGTTAAACAACTTCAAAGTGAACTTAATTATAAGTGAAAGTTGAAAAATTTTCTAACCTGTGGGCTAGGGGGCCAATCCCTGCATCCCCCTCTGGTATGTTTGAAATAGTAATCGCGGGGGTGATAATGAGAAATCTATCCCATGCCCAAAGCTGTAGTAGTAGGCAACACCCTCCTATCTCCCTATAATCCAGAGCGGTGGCCTTGCAGAGCTCTCTGTACAGATAGGCCAGGCAAGCAGATCCCCCAACTGTACGTCCCATCCTGATGTAAGTGTCTGAGCAAGGGTAAGTGCACGAGGTGGACATATGTGCCGGAATGGTCTGGAAACAAGGTCCCACCAATGAGACGTAGAATGTAAGCCCGGGCGAATCTCTGGACTGTCATCTCATCCGCATCATTTGGAAGATGAGTGAAATGCCTTTCTAACCAACTCATCCTCAGTCGCCCCCCTCTGAGGACATTCTCGTCCTCCGGTAACTGGAGTCCCAAATACTCCTCTATCAGGGCTCCCCATCCCCACACAGTGGGCCCCGTCACTACTGGACAGTCAATGGGTAGGCCGAGCTGAAAAGCAACATCTTGCAGGGTAATAGTCGTCTCTCCCTGCGGCATGTGAAAGGTGTGTGTCTCCGGCCTCCACCTCTCTACAAAAGCACTGATCAACTGATGGTCGATCGACACAAACTTGCACATTGCCAAGCCGTAAAAGCATGCCTCTCGTAAAAAGGAGACAATCAACTCCGGCGGCTACTGGTGATGGTAGTGATGAGCTAGTTGAATCCTGAGCACACGGTCAGGCTGCAAAAGAAAAAAAATACCAATTATCGCGTCTGACAATTCAGAAACGGTTTAACTAAGTTTATTAAGGTCTAACTATTTCCATACATGGCCTGTCCAAATCGACTGGGATATGTGTGAGGCTTGAGCCGTCAGCAGTGAAGGATCCCGTGATCCAGGATCAACGCGTCGGGATGTGGATGCCATCTGCCACCCTTCTTTATCTCGTTTGTTGTTCTTTTAATAGCACAACCTATCACAGTACATATAAATTCCTACAAAATTTTCATAAATCATAACTTCACGTCTTAAATCATAATTTCACATCATAAATCATAACAATCAATATAAAATAAAAAAATATATATTATTTATATCATAACATTCTAAACAAATTTCTCTACCAATATAATAAATATTTTCATTATGACTAATAAAAATTATAATATAAGCATAAAATTTATAAAAATACTAACCGGTAAGTATTCGGAGAAGCAAATAGAAAAAAGCCTCTGCATGAAAGAAAAATTTGTTAGATAATTTAATAACTTTAATCTCTAAGTAAAAGTTATTAGATATTATTGTATCAATCAAAAAATTATGCAAAAATCACGCTAAATTAAATATATTTTATAAAATAATATATTAAAGGAACAAAAACAACAATATATATAAAATTTTATTGATGTATATTCAATTTAAAATATAGTTTTTGAATTTTTATATCAAAAAAATATTAATAAATTTTAAAAGATAATTAATTTTTATTCTTAACTACTTTTATTAAAACTAAAATATATAGTTAGTTATTTCAATTAGCATTTTCCATAGCATGAATTTTTCAAAAAAAAATATTTGGTCATTAGAAATAATTTTATGTCAAAAATATGAAACTGTATTATATTAATATTATTCAATATATTGCATTTCAACTTTTAATAGAATGATTGAAGAAATAAAGAAGAAAAAATTTAGCAAAGTACATGAAATGAAGAATAAATTATGTACGAACTGTAAACCCTTTGAGAACTCTTAGTTGATGTATTTTAAATTTAAAATATAATATTTAAAAATTATCATCAACAAAAATTTAAAAATATTTATATAAATAATATTTAATTTAATCACTAACTTTTTTTCTATAAAATATAATATGAAATTATTTATTTTTGTTAATAAAATGTATATTAAAGCTTCAATTTACTTAAAATATTGTAATAAATTAAAAAATATAATTAATGATTGTAATAAAATATTGTTAATAACATGTTAATTTTCTAAAAAATATAATATGTTAAAACTTCAATTTTTTTCTAAATCCTAGATCATCATTTCATATTATAAATCATAATAATCAACATAAAATAAAAATTATAATATAAATATAAAAAATATATAAATACTAACCAGTAAAAATCACAAACTATCACAGATCATATAAATTTGTATAAATTTTTTTTAAATCCTAGATCATCATTTCCCATCATAAATCATAATAATCAACATGAAATACAAATTATAATATACATACAGAAATTATAAAAATACTAACCAGTAAAAATTATAAATTATCACATATCATATAAATTTGTACAAATCTTTTCTAAATCCTAGATCATCATTTCACATCATAAATCATAATAATCAACATAAAATAAATATTATAATATAAATATAAAAATTATCAAAATATTAATCAGTAAAAATTATAAATTATCACAGATCATATAAATTTGTATAAATTTTTTCTAAATCGTAGATCATTATTTCATATAATAAATCATAATAATTAAATTAAAAAAATATAACATAAATACAAAAATTATAAAAATACTAACCAAGGAAGAGAGTTGAAAGAAGTTCAGATTTGCTCCAAAGAAGAAAATGCTTCCGAATGAAATGCACAAAAGAAAGAGCGGATGATGATTTCTGAATGAAAGAATACTGCGAATGAGAGGAACTGCGGGGAGTGGCTGCAAGGTTTACGAAGAAAGAAGGGAAGAAGAGCGGCTGCGAGGGTTTGGAGGGGGGGAGGGTGGGTTTTTATAGAAGGGGGAAGGCGCCATTTCATTAGGCGCCTCCCAATTCAAATTTTGAAAATGGCGCCTAGAGGGCGCCTTTTCAAATGGTGCCTCCTTACGGAGGGCACCACTTTGAATGGCGCCTCCAAGCTGTGGGGTGCCACTTCAAATGGCGCCTCCAAGGGGAGGATGCCACTCTGAATGGCGCCTTCAAGGCCTTGTGGGCCTCATTTTGAATGGCGCCCTGCATATTTTGGTAATTAATTTCTGAACTATGGTAAAACGATAAATTATTTATAAAATCAGCGTAATCCGGTATTTTTGCCTACAACAATATGTCTAGGGTTTTCTTGCTTTCTCTAGAGTAGGACGAGAGGGGGGGTAGTAATTAAACCTTTGTCATTATCAAACATTGAAATCCTGTCTAAATTTAATTTGAAGGGAGCAGGACAACTTACTAAGTCATCAAATTGACGAACAGAGTTCGAACAATTAGTTAAGTATTATTACCTCCCACGTTAAAATTAACAGAAGATGTCCCTATTGGGAAGCTAACAATCTTGCTAGCATAATTAAAAAACTTGATATTGCCAAAATAATTCACACCCCATTCTTTGTCACCGACAATGACCCTAATCCTCACTCCAAATTGATGGCTTTGCCTCGAGATCACAACATTCTTGCCATTTAAAATAACCATCCCTCAAACATCATCCCTCAGCCCTAAGTTTTGCCCCAACCTCCACTACAAGAAAAATGGTTTTTAGTGATGATATTTGTTGTCAATGTGGACTTCTTAGTCATCGTTAAATGAAATCGTCACCGCAAAAAATGTTGTCGGCAAAAATTCGTTGACGAAGGGACCAACCTCAATGACATTATTGTCGTTGGTAATAACCTGATTTTCTATGACGACAAAATCATTATAGAAAAAATTTACAAAATTCAAAATTTTTTTAATTTCACTCTTTAGCAATAACTTTGTCGTTATTGAAAAAATTTTCAAAAAATTTGTTTTCACTGAAAATTGAATTTTTAGTGATGATATTTTAACTTTTAGCAATGACAAAAGTTCAAATAAAATTTAAATTAATTTATAATTGATTAAATTAATTAATAAGTTATCAATTAATTTTTTAAAATATTTCATGTATTAATTTATTAAAAAATTAATTTAATAAGTTATAGATTATTTTAATTTATATATTTATTTTTATTAATATATTTTTATATCACCTTACAATTATAAATGAATGCCAATGGCCCATCATGATGTTTATTTGTAGATGCGCATATGCCTCATTCTTGGTTTCCCTCATTTTCTTTGTTAGAAAGTTGGGTCAATTTGAAAGAAAAAACCAATTAAAGTACGGGTGCAAATGCAGATAAAGGAGATATATTGGCCCTTCCAACCAGTTTCATCAATTTTCCACAATCTCTATTGCTTAAACAATTTTGTTCTATGTAGAAGAAGAGCATCGAAGATATTTTAAGAAAGTTGGAGATGAATTCATGATTACATTACAAAAATATATAAATAAAAATATATTATAAAAATTATATAAATAAAAAATAATACATTATAAAAAATAATAAAATTAACACTTACTTTGTCTCTCTCTGCTACAATCCCTTTTCTCTACATGAAATGAGAGTTAAATGGTGCTTGAGAGTATTTATAGATGAATCCTTCAACAATGACAAAATTCTCGATTGTTGTTGATAAAAATTGAAAACATTTATCAATGACAATGTCATCGGCATATGCCATGATATTTACTAGCACAATTTTCTAGACCCCACTACCCCACTTTAGCGATGATAATATTATTGTTGAAGAGTCAAGCACTTAGAGTGACATTGGAAATTGTGCCTAACTCTTCAAAAATAATAATTGTTGTCATTGAATGTTTGAACTTTTAGGGGTGATTAATATTGTCACTAAAGATTGTCTTAAAATATAGAGTATAAAAATTTAATCCTTAGTGATGGCATTTGTTATTACTAAAAGTGTCATTGCTAAAAGTCGGCTTCTAATGACGACAAATATCATCATTAAAGATTACCCTAAAATGTAGAGCGAAAAAATTCAGTCTTTAGCAGCAACATTGTCATCGCTAAAAATGTCATCGCTAAAACTCAATTTTTAGTGATGACAAATGTCGTCGCTAAAGATTTCCCTAAAAATGTAAAGTAAAAAAATTCAATCTTTAGCGGTCACATTATCAATGCTAAGAGTGTCATCGCTAAAAGTTCAAGCTTTCAGCAACAACAATTGTTGTTGCTGAAAGCTTAGACTATTTGTTGTCGCTAAAAGATTGTGCTAAAATGTAGAGTAGGAAAATTTAGTCTTTAGCAATGACAATGACTGCCCTAAAAATATAAAGTAGGAAAATTCAGTCTTTAGCGACAACGTTGCCATCACTAAAAGTTAACTTGTAGCAATGACAATTGTTGTCACTAAAGCTACTCTGAAATATAGAGTGAGAAAATTCAATTTTTAGCAATGATAAATGTCAATGCTAAAAGTCCAAACTTTCAGTTTAGCGATGATAATTGTTGTTATTGGACAGTGGCACTAGAAATATTGCCTGACTCTTCAGCAACGATAATTATCATCGTTGAAAGTTTGGACTTTTAGTGATGACAAATGTTGTCACTAAAAATTAAATTTTTCCACTCTATATTTTAGAGTAGCTTTAGCGATGACAATTATCATCATTAAAAATTAATTATCATTGCTGAAGGGTATTTTTTTTCTCACCAAAATTTTTCCACCTAGAAAAATTCACACTCATGGGTTTTTAATGTATCACCAACAACTTTGTCATTGGTAAAAGTCCAATAATGCATTACTAACGATCGAATTTTTATCATCGCAAAAAGTGTTGTTAGTGTTAGCATTATTTCTTGTAGTGCTCCTTGCCCGGTTTAAACACAATCCATTTACTTCTTGTCTCCAATCATCCTTGTCTTCATTCGTAACACCCGTTCTGTATAGACAACATCTGACAGTCATATGGTACTACTTAGTGCCTTTTCGACTGCTCTCCATTACTTTGTAAGTGTTAATAGCATTCGTATGCCAACCATGTATCCTTCACCACATGAAAATGCCTGCCCTTGTTGCATGACCATATAAGACCACCAAGTATGCGCCAAAAAACCCTTAGTTCTTTTGCTAAGTTCTTTGTGCCCATACGTTGTTTACATACTAACTCAAACATCAAAGCCACTTCCGGTGGGCCAACCCTACCATCATCGGTGTTTGCTCATCATGCAGCCTTAATTCACCACCCCAGATGGCAGAAGACTTTTCAAAATAGAGCTATCACTTTGGTATGAGAAAGTTCCGCATATTGGACCCCTAAAACAAAAGCTAGTGTTATGCCTAATATTGTTAGTAGTCTCCTAGTTCTGGCTTGATATAGAAACCTAAATCCCTAACCCATGTCCAGCTAGAGAATGTACGATTTTCTTATAATACTGTCAATCTTCAAAAATAATTGGGCAGAAGATTCGTGAAAAAGTTCCAACGTTTTCAGTAAAGTGACCACAATTACATAGATTACGTAGCAAAATTTATGCGCAACAAGAAAAACTTTGAGCAAAGAGTACTTGCTATGTACATCACACTCAAGAACAAATTCGATGATCAAATACTTGAAGGCTATAATGCCAAAAAATGACTTTCTTATTGTTGTATGCATGTTAGTGCAGAATACAACATCAGTTATTTTAGATGGCTAACTTTTAGATAACTTATAACTTTACTTATTTATAGAATAAATATTTTGAGATATTCCAAACATCTCCATTGAAGAAATGGAAAACTTCAACATGTTGATTTTGGACTTGATTGATGTCTAAATGGATAGCATTCATGAGATTACAGGAAAATCATGAAAACTTAACATGTCAACTTTAGACTTAACTAATATCTAAATAGAATTCATTTACGAGCTTACAAAAAACTATGAAAACTCAAAATGCTAGTTTTGTAAATAATTATTATCTAAGGCTATTTCAATACTTGTACCAGTTCATGTAAAAAGTTTACATATCAATTAAGTATTTAATCAAAGTATTAAGGTTTGATAATTGGCACTTTCTTAAGGTATGATCAAACCTAGGATGTCAATTTCCTATTAATAATTGTTATATAAGTTTTTGCATAATATTTATAAATTTTGCTCTCACTGCTCATTTGAAAAATTTCAATGATGTCTTAATTTTCATTATCTAATTCGAGAGTTTAGTTTGACTATAAGGATAACTCACCTTCCATTTCATTTGGCACATTTGGAGATGTTGTGATTTTTGTTGAAGGACTTACCTTCTCTAATATCTCTAGTTTCACATATTAACAAGTCCTTTGACAAGAATCCTTTTAAATGTGAGACTTATATATAAAAGAAGAGATTTCAGAGGAGCCAATTTCTTTGACAAGAATTCTATCATCTCTACATGTGCTAGGGGAGATGAAAGATGAGTTCTATTTAAATTTGATTGACACCCTTGTATTGGTAATAGAAAAAATTGTATTGCTTAGACTTGTAGTGTAGAATATGATGATCTATATCCTCTAACTTAGATGACCTCTAGAGCTATGAAAAAAAAAATTCTTTATTAGAATTAAAACTGAGGGCTACCTACTTTTCCTTTTCATTATAAGGATGACACAAATTTGTGTAAAGGTGCCATATAAAGGAATTATGAGTAGAGGATAATTCCAAATGTATATTTTCATTTTTATTGTATATTTGTAGTAAATAACAAGTTTATTATTCATTGAAAATTATAGTATTATTGGTGCATATGTTGATGTAATAATATGAAAATAAATAAAATTGCAAAATATATTTTTGTAATAAATTGCATCCTTTCTCATTTGTTTCCACATTTACATTATATCTATTGTTATTTTTATTTGTTTAATTATATAAGAAAAATATTAGAATGCAAAAAAAAAATTAATTCTATTGATTTCACTTTGAACAAGTTCAATTAAAAACATGACTAGTTTTAAAAAAAGGATGTTGATGTTTTTATGAAATTTATACTCAAGTTATAAAGTTATTGCTTTAAAGAGTATGGAAACAGTTTCCCAAACAAAAGATATCAAATTTTCAATTAATTTATATTAAAGTATTATAACGCCAATTTTAATTTAATAACTAACATTAAACATTATTTCATAGAATGACATTATTTTATTATAGATAATAGTATTTTTTGGATTTAACCAACATCTAATATTTGATGTGGTTTACTTGAGCTATCTTTAGATGTCAATTTTTTTAGTAATTGACATGAAAACTTCTATCTCGTTGACACGACTTGAAAATAAAGAGAGTAAAATATAGGGCAAATTGACAACAAAAAGAGCAAAAAACTAACGTCATTTGTAAATTTCATTTTGAACTTCTACCAACCTTAAAATGATTTTCCATCCAATGATGTATGCTCACTTTTTAACTTTAAAATGATTCTCTATAATTTTGCACTTATGCTTATCTATTATGTTGCAGCGTTGAAACTTTGTTAGCTCATTGTTAAATATGTGAGGTCTAGTGCTCCTTGGAAAAACATAAAATATAAATGTAAAGATTTATTTAATTTTTATGTTTGTTCTTGCAATTTAATTATTGGTTTTATAATTGATTATATTTTGTTGCTTATTATTTTGATGTAGCTTTTATAAGTTTGTACAGATAAAAAATTTAATTTTATTTATCTTCTTTAGTGTTTGGTGGTGTTATTTATTATTTGTTTATAAGAAATGTGTAACATCATATATCAAATTTTAATGAATTCTTATTACATTTGTAAGTATTAGATTCAAGAGTATTTTTCAAAGGAGTTCAAATCTCGAATATTAAGCAACATATATCATGGCAAATTTAATGAAGTAGTCATCTTTGATTGGAGTATTGGATATAACCTTTTATCATTTTCAAACTTTTGTTATTCAATTTATTGTTTAAAATTATTGAAATAAATTAGGATTTTATAGTGTCATATGAAATATTAGTTTACATTTCTAGTTATGGTATACTATAAGGAGAAATACTAGATGAATATGGAGGATCCGAGAGGGAAGAATAAGGAGAGTGAGTTAGGGTTAAGAGAGGGTAAAAAATATCACATTAGTTATACAAAGAAACTAAAGTGGTATTATGGATATTACATGTCAATTTTTTTTTATTAAAAATGGATGTGTAATGTTATTTTTCATGATGCTTTAAAAGAAAGAAGTCGATTGTTTTTGATATAATAATCGATGTTATTATTGTTGTTTATGACAGTTATAAACCCATCATTAAAACTAATGTATAGTAGCATTCAATTATACATCGGTTGAAAATTGATGTGTAATCCTCTAAAAACTTGGCTTCTATTTGTAATTCTATAGTAGTGGAAATAGTGAAGAAATGATTCTAGGAATATGGTATGAAAATTTTGATTGTGCCTCTACTTTGAATTTGGAGCTATTAGTTATCCATAACGAACTATTAGTGGCTAATAATTTTTGTTATAGGAAAGTCCAAGTTAAAAGTGATTCAAAAATTGCTTTTGAGGCTTTTTTGGGAGCTACTGTGTGCCCATGGCAGAGTATAACAATTTTTGAAATAGTTAAGTTTTTGTTTAAGTCAATTTCTAATGTATCTTTGTGCTAGTGTTCTTGAACATGTAATGGGGTGGTACATGAGGCAACCAAGTGGGTTGAGCATGTAATTCATATAAGGTCGGGTAGTTTATTTCACATTCCTCCCTGATTGAGTATGTTGTACTTTAAGTTTGATCATTGCAAATGTCTTTATTAGGAGAAATTTGTTAATTGCTATCCGAATAAAAATAAATTTTATACATGATAAAAAAAGATATGAACAATGGTGAAGCTAAAAGTTTAGAAGATAAAATTTAGAGGGGATGAGATATAATTTATTAAAGATTTTAATAAACTTTTTAAAAAATTTTATAGGATTATATATGACTTTTTTTAAAAAAATTCTTCAATCATAGGGCAAAATTTGTAAAGCCACCCCAAAACACAATGGGTAAGGAGATGCCACAAAGAAAATGAAAATGCACACACACACACACACAAACACAATGATGCACCTAGCCGTCGCCATCAATTGGATTGCCATTGTAACGGTAGGTTTACTGGACTCCACTCTCGTGCTTTTAGTTTGCCTGTTACACACACACAATGATGCACCAACCACCACCGTCAATTGGACTGCCTTATAATGGTAGGTTTACTGTCACGCTCGTGCTTTTCATCGACTGTTACACACACACAATGATGCATCCAGCCATCGCCATCAATTGGATTGCCATTATAATTTTTGTATAATTCTTTAATACTTTTAAATTGCAAGGACAATTATTATATTGTAACTTTTTATGATAAAGTTGCATACCTCATGTAAAAGTTGTACCTTTTTTTTTTTTTTAATAAAATCATTTGGCTTCATTTGTGTAGTATGAAAATAAAACCTGACGTAGTACACGTTTAACCATTGCTTATTTATATAGAAAAAAGTTGAAAGGAAGTTAGAGGAAAAGAGTAAAAAATAGAATTTTCCTTTCCTTTTGCTTGGTTTTAAAGTAAAAAAGTGTTGAGTCGATCCAACTTGGCTCAACTGATTATGAGGATCTGAATAAAATTTTTGTAATCTTTCTTGATCATAGGTTTGAATTCTCTTCAACATTGGTCATTCTATTCAGTGGGCAACTATCTTCAAGAAGATATCCTGAGGGATTAATTGAGATGCTACCTTTTAACCTAATTAAATCCAATTGAGTCTGTTAGTAACCTCTAAGTAAGTTTCTATTGCAGTTCTAGCATGTTATATGCGTCCTTCTTGGTGAGATTTGGAGAATTTCTCCTTCTTATCATTCTTAGTTTAAAAAAAAAAAAAAAGAGAGGTAGACAAGAGTTAATTAGAAAAGGAAAGAAGTTAGAAAAAAGGGTATGGAGCCCCCATTTTTATTTCCATGGCAAATTTGGATAGAAAAAGAATGGAAAATAATTTAATTCAAAATTGCTCTCATACCATTTTTATTAACTTATTTCAATAAATTACTTTTGATATTAAAACTCTAATTTAACAAAATTTTATGTTCTTTTCATTTATTTTTCTATTGAAACAAATAAAGAAAAATTATTTTTATTTTTCATTTTCTTCTCATTTAAGGGAAAAAAGTATTTTTATTATAATTTCTTATTTTTATTCTCATTTTATTCTTTTTTTTCCTTTTGTATCCAAGCAAAGGTTATTTTTCAGGAAACGGCAACTTACTGAACTGAAGATCCGATTGCATTTGATGGGAGGGTCCGAGCCCCAAGTTCTATTTCGATGGTCCCATCAAAAAATGATTAAATTATAAAGATAGAAAATCAAAATTTTATAATATCCATAACCATTTTATTGCTGTTATTGAAGTCTTCCTTTTCTAATCTGGAATCTTATAAATTATTTAAATCAATCACAATCATTCTTTCTCATCACCCTCACTGATAATTTCTTCAACTATTGTGCATTTTGAGCGTTTCTCCTTTTTCAATGTAAAGATTGATCCGACTTCTAAATCATCTATGAAAATCCTCACTTTTTAATCTTTAGCTCAATCATATGATTAACATTGATTAAAATTCTCACTTTTTAATCTTTATCTCATTGTTTGTAATCATAAAGAAATTAAAATCCAATTTAATTGTGAATAAGTTCATAATGAAATGTTGCATTTTTTAAATGCAACTTTTTGGAAAGTAAGAAATCCTTTAATTTTTTAGTTGGCCATTAATTACTAAAATAAAAAAAGTAAAACTTCCAATAATTTATGAAAAGTTGGTTACTTGCACTTCTTAATAAGAAGAACCTCTTATGTTATTTATAAATAAGAATACAAAACTATCCTAACTTAATTTATCAAATGATCATTCATCCTTTGAAAACTATAATAAATATTTACTAATGATTATTAATTATAAAATATAAATATAGTTATTCAAATATAATAATTTTATTAAGTATATAATAAATAAAATAAGTATTATATAAAATTATAGAAAATAAAAAATTAAATATTATATCATAAATATAAATTGTAGATATAATCATAAATATTATTATAATAATAGAAATTTATTTCTAAATATAATTTTATTTCTTATTATATTGCATTATTTATTATTTTACTTTTATTAAATTTATCATTTATTATTTTTTAATATTCAATTATAAAAACTAAAAATTAGATATTTTTTTATCTACTTTATATAAATTTGATTGAATTAATTACTTAATTAATATTTTTTATATTCTATTTTAATTATATTAAGATAATTTAAGATATGAATATATACACATATATAAAAGACATCTTATTTTTTTAAAAAATAATTCTACATTTTTATGGTCAATTAAAAAATAAAAAGTTATAATTTAAAAAAATTATAATGGAAAGAGATTGGAAATATGATTAAAAATAATTAAAATATATCAACATTACTTATTTTTATATTTTAATTTTGAAATATTTATCTATTATTTTGATAATACTTTCTAGAAAGTTTAGGAAAAAGTATCAATCAAATAATTTTGAGAACATTTCAAAAAAATTATAAGAGAATTTATTTTCTAAAAAATTTAATTTCTTGAAAAAAAACTTATTTCTTGTGCAAATTAAACTACTCCCAAATTTTATAGTTGTATGAGAATATCATAGATGAAGTGTGTTCAATTTTTTTTTTCCAGGCCCATGCAATAAATGTACACACTTCAATAATGAGGATAGATTGTGGCACGCCGCACGCCTACCATTCCTCGCAAGCAAACTAGAAGTCAACGATTGTTTACATATAGTCCCAGAAGCGTCCGTAGCATGCAAACCAGTCACGACCATGACAGAAATTCTTCCCAAGAAGCTCCACATTGTTGTGTTCCCATGGCTAGCCTTTGGCCACATATTTCCATTCTTTGAGCTTTCCAAACTCATAGCGCAAAAGGGTCATCGAATTTCCTTCATTTCAACGCCGAGAAACCTCCGGCGTCTCTCAGAAATCCCTCCAAATCTTCAGTCTCTCATAAATATGGTTGAAATCCCACTACCCCATGTGGAAAATCTGCCTGAAAATGCAGAGGCTACTATGGACATACCATCCCACCTCGGACCACATCTCAAGAAGGCTTTTGATGGCCTTGAAGAACCTTTAGGTAAGTTTCTAGAAAAAACCAGACCAGATTGGATTATATATGACTTTGCACCATACTGGCTGCCAGCAATTAGCACTAAGGTTGGCATCACAGGCATCTGGTTCAACATATTTAGTGCCTATGGTCTTTCATACGGAATTAGTACACTGATTTTCAAGGAAAAATCCCCCGAAGTACATCTCAGACCCTTTGAGGACAAGACAATGTCCGACGATCACATTGAACGAAATGAATCCGGAGTCTCTGATGTTTTTCGAGTCCAAGAAATCCTTCGTGGAGCTGATGTTGTTGCCATTAGAAGTTGCAGCGAGATTGAAGGCGAGTCTTTGTCATTTCTTGAGAAACTCTGCAAAAAACCAGTAATTCCAACTGGTTTATTACCCCCCTCTCTCAATTTCTCTGGAGAAGGAGAGGATGAAAACTGGGGAAAGATCGTTGGGTGGCTTGATAAACAAGAAAAGAATTCAGTGGTTTACGTAGCATTTGGAAGTGAAGTGACGCTAAGCAAAGAAGAATTCACAGAACTAGCCATGGGACTAGATCTATCTGGTTTGTCCTATTTTTGGACACTGAAGAAGCAAAATAGCCCTTCCGGCCGCAGGGAGCCGGCGGAGCTGCTTGAATTGTCCGAGCACCCATCAAATGGCCGCGGCTTTGTGTGGACAACATGGGCGCCTCAGCTGAGGATTCTGGGACACAAATCTATTGGGGGATTCTTTACTCACTGTGGATGGAGTTCAGTGATAGAAAGCCTTCAATTTGGATGTCCACTAATTATGTTACCCTTCCAGAATGAACAAGGGTTAGTTGCTAGGCTTATGGAGGGTAAAAAGGTGGGAATTATGGTCCCAAGAAATGTGCAAGACGGAATGTTCACAAGGGATTCAGTGGCTAAGTCACTAAGATCAGTGATATTGGAAGAAGAAGGTAAAGTTTACAGAAATGAAGCTGAGAAGTTGAGCAAGATATTTAGTGACAAAGAGTTACATCTCAAGTACTTGGATAAGTTTGTTGAGTATATGGAAACCCAGAGGCTCGAGTCTGAGGATTAGCTTTGATTCTGTTTCTTGACATGAAAGTGAAGTGGTTCTTAATTCATGCACTGGAAAAATGGAAGCGATAGTGAAGAAATCTTTCTTCTCTCTCTCTCTCTCTGTCTCTCATTTTCCTTTTTCAAGAATTTTCTTTTTTTGGCCCTAGACTTATTTTCCTTTTTCAAGAATGACTGATTGTACTGATGACTCTATAATTATCTTAGGGTAAAAGGAGTTTTGATTCTGCAAATTACATAAAATAAAAGTAAAGCAGCTTGATAAGGTGAGTATTTGACTGAAGTAGACTTTTTGTTTTTTATTGGAATGTTTGGACTAAAAGAAAATGAAAAAGACAATGGAGTCATAATTTCCTAAAAATTATCAAAAAAATAAAAGGAAAAATTATACTTTATTTATATTTGATTTTACTTTTCTTCACAGAATTCATATGTGATTTTAAATGTTGCAAATCATATATACTTTTAATATTCCACCTACTCAAATTATTTTAAATTCAAAATCTAATAGAAAATTTACGTGCATTATATTTAATTTCTACTTCTTTAAATTTTAATTTAATTTGAAGCTTATCTGAAATCAAATGATTAAAGAATTCTAATTTTATTAAAAATTTATTTTTTATAATCTAATTCATAATTACTTAATAGAAACTGTAAAATTAGATTTCTGAATAAATATCAAATTGAGTTAAAATTAAAAGAAGTAAAAATTACATATTATAGGCATGAAATTTTAGTTAAAATTCGGATAAAACTAACTTAAATGAATAAAATATTAAAATTAAAATCATATGTAAATGAATCATAATATTTAAAATTATAAATAAAATAAAATAAAATAAAATAAAATTAACGATGAATAAGGTATAATTTTCTTATGATAAAAACTAAAACATCTCCTTCTCCTCTTTTTTTTTCTTTCTTTTTTAAGTTTTCCTCAAAATGAGAGAACTTCTAAGGTATCCGGGGTTTTAAATTTGGAGTGACATGATAAATTTCAGGTTATTAGATGAAATTATTAAAATTTTTAATAATTTCATCTAATGTCTTGTATTTTGTTACGTCACTTTGGATTTGAAACTTATGCCTTGTATTTTGTTACGTCACTTTGGATTTGAAACTTTGAAGTACCGTAATAAACCCCTCAAAGTAATCATGGGTTTCAAATGTTATCTATTAGGCACATTCAACAGAGCAGGTGGTTCTAAAACCTTGGAAGATGTAGATAAGAAAAAGATGAATTATTTTCGTATTTCTTGAAATTTAGGATAAATACATATAGCTGCTCTCCATTTTGCAAAATATACATTTATCCCCCCATTTTTAACAGAAATTTGACGCCATTAATTTTGTATATTAATTTCCATTTTTACCCTTTTAGGTTGCATTGCAAATTTTAGAACGGATTTCTCAACAATCTTACTCTGGAAAAAGTAGTTTTGCCAAATAAATATTCACATGTTTTTTTGAATTTGATGCAAACTAATAATTTATATAACATGTATTATTTGAAATATGAATTAATTTTTTGGTATATTGATAGTACAACAACGCTTGATATTAATTTAGGTATTTTACTTTCCATTATATTGGATATTCAAATTTAGGATTTTCTGTATGTATATTAATTAGATTATCACTTCTATCATTATAAAAAAATAATTTTATCATATAAAATAAAATTTATTATTTCTAAAAATCGGTCAAATGGATAAATAAAATTCACGTTTGAAACTGCAAGTTCTTTGCAAAATTAATTTTATTATATGAGGTGAAAAAATAATATCATTTGAATGTATTGAATGGATTTCAATTTTAATTATGAAAACTTGATTAATGTTTTGATCAAATAAATTATTTTATTACCGAATTTTTCTTTTTATTTCCTTAAAATACAATTCCTTTTTATTTTTCTTTTCCAAATTCTTGTCTTGCCTCCCCAAACCCTCAGATTAGGATTTTCTGGGGCGTTCAGTATCCTCTTCCCAGCTCTGTGCAACTTCTTATTTTTCCTCCCTGTACGCTACCCAGCTCCAATCGAATCTTGCTCTACTCCGACCTTCATCTTTCTTTGTGGCTGATGGCTATGGATCCAACCTCAGGAAAATTTGATTCTGGGCGTTCCGTCATGGATGTTTTAGAAAATATATTTGGGTAGTGTTATGGGGAGTTAGGTTTACTAAGAAGTTGAGTGTTTCATTATTGAATTGTATTTTTTGAATATTAAAATAAGTGAATTAAAATTAAAAATATAAATTTTAAAGAATTAAATGCAGTTTAATTATTGACCATCCAATGCATTAATAGTGTGAGTCTCAGACTCTCGTCTTTGTTGCCGAAGTCTTCAACTTTTTGATCAATACTTGGGTTTTTATTTGCTTCAATATCCTGAATGAAATACACTAGGGAATCAAAATAGTTCTGAAAACTTGTAAAGAATTCAGAAAAGTAGGATAAAAAATCGAATCTTTTAAAATTAGTTTTTATTTGTTCCTCTGCTTTGATTTCTTAATACTGAATTTTATAGTTTCCTTCTAGACTGATAAATGTGAGAAAGTGATCTGCTGGGTTGAAGTGTTTGCATTGCCGGGATTAGCATTTGATATTGTAAAATATAGATGTGGGGTACACCCATAATGGGGGATCCACAACTTATATATAAAGAAAATATTTCTTATTTAATTTGTTTTTGATTAAATTCAATTTTTGGAGGTGGTTAGAAGTCATATCAGGAAAGGGACAAAAACTGCAGAGTTCAGTTTTTAGAAATCATATCTGAAAAGTACTCTCTCTCTCTCTCTCTATGTGTGTGTGTGTTCTCTGTAAGACTATGATTTGGGTGGTGGGTGTAATCACTGTGAAAATTAAGCAAGGAGTTCATTGTGATTCCTGTATACCGTGTGAACCAGTGCATTTTCAGTGGAAATTAACATCATTTACGAATCAAGTAAGTAATTCTGCAATGAATTTTTTTTCCTTACATTGGTATTAGAGCCAGGTTAGAAATTGAAAGTACTCTCTCTCTCTCTCTCTCTCTCTCTCTTTGTGTGTGTTCTCTGTAAGATTGTGATTTGGGTAGTGGGTGCAATCATTGTGAAAATCAAGTAAGGAGTTCATTGTGATTCCTATATACCGTGTGAACCAGTGTATTTTTAGTGGAAATTAGCATCATTTACGAATCAAGTAAGTAATTCCGCATTAACTTCTTCGTATGAATTTTTTTTTCAACAGATATCTAGTGTGGGTTTAAGTGTTTGCATTGCAAGAGACTTGGGGTTGATAAATAGAGTTTTCAGCAGTCTTTGTAGTATCAAAATAAGGCTAAAAATGAAAATTTCATAAATGATACTCATGGTATTAAGGTTCCATTAGTCACAAGGGGTGTAAGCGTATGTTTTACAAAATGCAGGGGGAGCTATGTGTATTTATGCTAAACTTCAGTGACTGAGTGTAATTTAACCTAAGAAAAATATAATAGCCAAACATAAGATTGAAATCTTTAGGAGGCAAGAAAGAATCTATCTATTAAGACGTCTATTGATTATGTATTCACCGTAATTTCCCTTCCATGCAGCACTCCTGAATTTTGCATTTTCCCGTCTGAATTTGCCCAGGCGTCTTCTGCTTGGTCTAAGATTTAATTTAAATTCTTAACTATAATTTTTGTTTTTAACTTTTATAGCTCTATACTTTAGCTACTATTTCTTCTCTTTTTATTTTGCCTCAATGCATGTTTTTTCATCTTTTCCATTTTAATTTAATGTTTGTTATTTACAGTTTAAATAGTAGTATTACTTAGTGGTATACACACAACGTCATATTTTACTTTTGTTATAAAATATTCTAAATAAGTTAAAAAATTTAAAATAGTTAAATTGGTTAACTATACTTTTTTTTTAAAGTATTATATTACTTTATCACTTGTCATTGTTTCTCTTCATTTTATTTCTTTCATCGAGTACTTCTCTTTTTTTCCCTTTCATGTTTATTACTATTTTTTTTTACAATGTATATGTAAAATATCATAAACTAGTATAAATATGATACAATATATTTAATTTTATTATAAAATATTCTAAATAAGTTAAATTTCATATATAAGAAATAATAATTCATATGATTAATTGCACATTATATTATTTAATAAAATATTTAAAAACTAAATTTAAATTTAGTTATTTCATTTTCAATATTTTTGTGGTATCAAATTTTAAGTATTATATTTTAAGTTGAATATTCATTAATTGTGATTTTCAACATTATTATTTTCATTTTAAATAAATTACATTTAATTTCATTAAATTATTTAATTATATATTTTATTTTTAACTCTCATATTCTTTACACTTTTCTTATTCTTTCTCTTCTACTTATTTGAAGATTAATGCATAAAAGACATAAAAGAAGTTTAATAATTACATATATTTTGATAATGGTATTTTAAAATTAAAATAAAAATATTTTACTTAAAATTTTAAGTTAATTAATTTTTAAGAGCATAAATAACTAAATCTGTTAATTGTGCTTACTCTGCTTTATAACTTTCTATGACTTCTTTTAATTTTAACAGTGCTTTACTTTTACGCATTAGGCACAGAAATATGAACACTTCTCTCACAATTACATGTCACAAAGACAGTAGTTCTTTTGCCACAAATTTTGAATTTTTTGCCACATTACTCGTTGAAGTTAACTTTATCAATGTTGCCATCTCTTCTTTAGGAAATAATAAATTAGTATTTTTTTTCTTTTCATTCATTCAGCTTCACACATTTAGATGTACATTATCCTTCTTTTTCACTTCACTTCACTTTTTTGTCACACTCATTTTTCTTTACACACTCATTTAGCTTTGCAAACTCTACGTAAGGCAGCTTCATTTTATTCTTTTTCACTTCCTCCAAATATTTACATTTTGTTTGCATGTTGCGAGATCTAAATCTAAGCTTAAAAGAAGCTTTCTTACTGAAATTGAGTCCAGCTATTGGTGTTGAAGCTCTGGTGAAAATGTTGAATGTCCCTTTCTCTGGCGACCTTTTGTAACGGTTGCCTTTGTTGGAGTCCAAATTTGTGATGTATTTTCCTATTCGAAGATCTGTTAACGATAAAGGGATTTACTCTTAAATGTCATTAAACTTGCTTTATTTTTTGTTCATTTCAAGTTTGAGGATCAAATTTACAATTTGCACAATAAAATTTTGATTAAGGCTTTAATATTTTGAAGATCTGCGAAAGTATGAAGATCCTTTAAATTATCTATAAAATTTTGGTACGATTATCACTACGAGAATAAGGAGCAACAATGACGACGTTTTTAGGGGCGACAAAAATTCAGTCGTCGCTAAAAGTATTTCTGACGACAATGTCATCAGTAAAAATGATGTGACTTTTTAGAGGGAATAAAAAAGTTGAGTGGGAAGGAATTAGGCTTTTAGCGACGACAAAAGTTATCGCTAAAAGCCTAAAAATTTTTGGCGGGAAAATTTGGCCTTCAGCGATGACAAAATGCAAGATTTTCAGTGACAACAATGTCGTCGCTGAAGCCCCCCTTATAATAATCTTCGGCTTAGAATATTCAAGTCAAGTCCATGAACCCTCGTTAACTAACTTAAGGTCAAATCCGAAAATACCAACCCATCTTAGAAAGCATAATGGAAGAAACCTTCCTTTACTCCTCTGCCATTTTCCTTCTGCTCCTTGCTCTCACTTCCAAACTTCTCTTTGGAAAAAGATTCAGAAACCTGCCACTAGGCCCACCTCCTCTTCCAATTTTTGGAAACCTGCTCCAGCTAAAACTACCGCTTCACCGCACCTTGCATCGTCTCTCTCAAAAATATGGCCCTGTATACTCCCTCTGCCTCGGATCCCAACCGACCGTCATCATTTCGTCTCGGTCCGCTGTTGAAGAGTGTTTCACCAAAAACAACATCATCCTGGTAGATCGTTTTCCTACTCACAAGACCAAACTCATCGGTTACAACAACACTATCATGGTGTCGGCACCGTACGGCGACCACTGGCGCAATTTGCATTGCATCAGTTCACTCGAGATCTTCTCAGCCCACCGCCTTAACTCTTTCTTGAATATCAGGAACGACGAGACCAAGAGATTGCTATGCAGGCTTTCTCAGAATTCAACCGGAGGCTTTGAAAAGGTGGAGCTCCGATGATTGCTTACAGAGCTGACGTTCAACGTTATAATGAGAATGATCTCCGGTAAACGGTATCTGGGCGAGGACTCTGATGTGACCGATGAGAAGGAGGCAAAGCAATTCAGAGAGGTTGTGAAAGAGATAACGGGTTCTAGAGTGGGTTCTGATCTTGAGAAAGGAAGAGAGTATCGAAGAAATTATTATTGTTAGCGACGATGAATAAGTAATTTATTACGTAAGTCATAGAACGACCTTATCGTCGCTGAAAGTCAGATGTTCAATGACGATTTTTTTGCTTATAACGACGATAAATGTTGCCGCTAAAAATCAAATTTTAAAATTTTTTGAATTTTAAAATTATTTTCTGCGACGATATTGTCATCGCAAAAGGGCGTACTTTTAGCAACGCTAATGACCTTTTCAGGCATGGAACAATACTGATAACATTTTTAGCGACGACTTTTTCTTTAGCGACGACCGAATACTTTTTAGCGATGATAAATATCGCCGCTAAAAGTCTTTTTTGCTGTAGTGTATATTATTTTAGTTTTTCTTCTATGAAGTTTTTGTTGAGCAAAATTTTAATTTTTTCATTTTTTTCTTCCTTTAACATTGTACACTAAAATGTCTCTTTGTATATTGAGGTCATATCTTACTAATTTCTTACAGTTTTGAGACTAGGTTAAATTATGTTGAGCTATTTACTTCTACTTTGAAAATATGTTCATTTACTTTACTTTTGTATCTGGTCTAAAGTTATTGTGCTTTGATGTGTTTATTTACTTTTTATGTGTTTTTAGTTTCTGTTGTAGCTTGGTGTTGGATGAGGCTCTTACTTTATGGCTTCTGCTTTTCTTGCTTTGTGTTGCTTTGGATCTTTTAAGCCTTTTGTTTGCTGAAGATGGCTACGTGGTAAGGATGTTTATATTCATTTCAACTTATTTTAATTGATTTTCAATGTATGCTTTGCTTTGTTTGTTGAATGATATTTTTAGGACGTTGGATTGTGCAAGAGGAGAATTGTAGCTTAGAAATTTATTTTAAGAAGCGTGGCTCTTGAAAAGATCTTCAAAATTCTCCCATTTACCCCTCTAATAGGGATTTCCTCACCCCATTGAACTAAATTTTGAAGAAGCTTAGAAAATCTTTTCAACTCGACCACCTCTCATGGTAAAAGACATCGTTATCTTCATATTCCATCAAAAAGTTGAATCCACCAGCAAGGAATTAAAAAAGAGACTAAGAAACCTTGAACTTTGTGGCTTTGCTGCCTTAATATATTGAGGAGTAGATATTTTAATAGCCAAAACTATTGCATCAGCACGATAAGTCACTCCACCATAAACTACCTCTAAAACATAACTTATTTGCTTATTGAAGATCAAATCTATCACTGCTATATCCTTCAGAAATTTACAACCTTTGGCTCTTATAGAGTCCATCGATGGCTTGAAAATCCTTTCTTTTTGAGCCCCGTAGCACTATACCATATCAAAAGTTTTCTACATGCATTAAGCGAATAACTTATGGATTTATAGCATGACACATAATATGTACAAAAACAAGTAAAAGTAATAAGCATACTCATGGATTTATAGCATGATTTCAACATTACTAACTTTAAAACACATAAAGTAGTTAGTCATTATATTTTCAAATTGCAAGTATAATGCTAATTCTCTTCCATAAGCTCCTTAACCCCATCATCTAGTAATGTATAAACAACTTTTCTTGATGAAAACATGGCCTCAAGAGTTATGAGTTATGACAAATAAGGCAAACAGTTGATTATTTGGTCATTGGAATAAGTAAAAAGAAGAGAAAAACTTCCCTTTTTAATTTCATTTGCTCTACTGTTTTATTTCCCTCTTAGCCTTCCTTTTTTTCTTGTTACTACATAAATGTGATTTCACATCAATTATTTAACAAGTTAGATATTGGTTATAAACTAACGTATATATAGGCAATGTTGTTTGTTAGACAATTCCACATCAGTTTAATAATCAAGGTAAAAAGGTAAAATGATGTCAATTTTCATATATACAAAATCATTGTTATTTCTTCAGGGGAAATACTCAAAGACACTCAATAACACTCAATGTCATTTCTTCTAATAATCAATTGACACCTAATGTCATATACCACTTCAATTGTTAAAAATAATTGATGTAATATATCATACCTCCCTCACAACCCTAAACCTCTCCCATAGTTCTTCCCTCCTTAGTCTTCTATATTCTCCTCATATTCCTTCCTACTAAACACCCTAACTAGAATAGAAACCAGTGTCTCCCATGACCTTACAATATTATCCTAATTTCAAAAATTTTAAAGTTTAAAAATAGTGAAAGATTACCTCAATTAGAGATGAGTATTTGAATTCATTGAATTTGTCTTCATATCCATTGCTTAATATGAGGTTAACACTCCC
Organism: Sindora glabra; assembly: GCA_020226215.1. NCBI lineage: Eukaryota > Viridiplantae > Streptophyta > Magnoliopsida > Fabales > Fabaceae > Sindora > Sindora glabra. The sequence goes on from CM035235.1 coordinate 8,311,023, forward strand.
TAGAAAAAGCATTCTTGAATCCAATATCTATAAATTCAATGAGTATTAATTAAAATCTCATGTATGATATTACATTGAATGATAAAAAAGATGAATAAAATCAAATTTCTTAACTCTCTAAACCTATAAAAGTTGCATAAGAAAAAAGACAACAAAACATGATCAATTATAAAATTATAAGTTAAATTACAAGAACAAACATAAAAACTAAAAATAAATCCTTACTTTTATATTTTGTATTTTTTCAAATGAGTGCCCAACCTCACAAATTTAGCAATGGGCTAACAAAACTTTAGTCTTGCAAAATAATTAGTAAGCATAAACACAAAATTGAAGAGGATCATTTTAAGGTAGAAAGGTGAGCATACCTCGTTAGGGAAATAATCATTTTAAGGTTGGAAGAACTTTGACATAAAATTGCAGATGGCGCTATGGCTTCACTCTTAATATTTTCAACTTGTACCATAAGTTTCCATGTCGATTACTAAAAACATCAACATCTATAATAAGGTGGAATTGTTCTATTATAAAATTTTAGACCTTAGTTATAAAAAAAGAACTGGCTTTATAACACTTAATTATCATCAAAGAAACCAATATCTTTTATTTGGGCAACATTTTTCATAATCTTTTGAGAAGCAATTTTATATTTTTAGTGTAAATCTTATAAGAACACTAACATCAACCCATGAAAAAATGAATTTTTTATGAACTTATGTTTGATTTTAATTGAACTTCCTCTAAGTGAAATCAATAGCATTATAATTCATTTTTATATTATGATATTTTTCTTATACAATTAAACATATACAAGTAGCAATAGATTGAATATAGATGAAACAAATGAGAAATAAATGATCTATTACAAAATAGTTTTTTCCCATTTTATTTATTCCAATATTAGTATATTAATGTAGACAATGGACAAAAGTATATTACAATGAATAATAATTCCCCCCAAAGATAGCTTTTCTTCATATTTCAACTTTTATGAAGTTTCTTTCTTTACTATAACTGATAAAAATTGTTGTTTTCGACTATATATTTACGTGGAATATAGTTTGTAGTTATGTTATAGTTATAGTTTTATAGTTTTAGTATTTCTTAGCGGATTTGCTCTCTTTACAATTTCAAAACCTCCCTATTGAATGGCCTATTATTTGTGGTTGAAATAGATGAGTAAATTCCTTCCCTTAGAATCTTTATATTGGAACTCTTTTTTTTATTATTTCTTTTTGCCATATCCTTAATAGCAGGCTAGTTACACATATCAAAATGGAAACCAAGCATTTCATGGTTTAAAAATGCTAAATCCTACCGTAATCATCATTTATCAAGGCTATTCAAAGTAACACCTATCTCATACTCCCGAGAAAAGTTTGAATGACCTTTAACAAAAGAATACCTATACCTAAAACTAACATATGTGGGTGGGTAGGTGGAGAGTACCTCGAAGTGCGAGATAACTTTCTCTAAGGAACTCAGCAAAATAGCTCCGTAGCATTGGGAGAAGGGACTTCTAATTTGTTGAAACATTTTTTGAAGTTTGAATGTGAGGTCTAAATATTAAACACATGAATCATAATTCTAATAATAGTTCTAATACTTTTGAATATATTTTATCAATTATCTATCTTATGTTCCAAATACTAAAATAAATATTTGATTGGGTAAAACTATTTCATTTAATAGACAAAAGTTACTTTAGTAATAATAAGTTGATCTTCCCTAAGAGCTCATATCGATAGAAAAGTTTGGAACCTTGATGTTAGTTTTTTGCCACTTGGGGCTGTGGTATGTTACTCATTCCTACTAAGAAAAAAAGTATAGTACCACTAAACCCATGCAAGATAAAAATAAAAAAGTAAAAGAATTCACTCATTTTCTTGAAGTTACAGGGTCACTTTACTGAGTTCCTTAGAGAGAGTTGTCTCACACTTTTATGTATTCTCTCAAAATAGGGGTGAAGTACATACATGTATTTATTAAAATTAAACATGTCTGCTATAGCTATCTATATTGGTCTCTTTTTATTCTTTATTGCATCTCTATTTTCTTAGGATAACATATATAATTTTACTAAGTATCTAAATATATCTAAGTACTAAATATATCTAATTAAAAGTAATCTAAGCATTCAATGAAAGTTATATGTATAGCTTGGAGGGAGATATTTCATATCTTTAGAAATCCACCCTACAATATGGTGTTAAAAAGGAAAAATAAATTACTTTAGCCTTTATAGAAATAAAAAAGAAAAGGAAAATGGATTCTTGAACCCTTTCACCTTTGCATGCCTTTGTTACCTTTTGGGAGGCATATGCCTCATAGAAATTATCTACTTGGAACTGTCTCTTAGCCGGTAGGTCTTGGCACAAGGTTAGAATTCCAACTCCTTTAGAATGGTATCTTATTGATGGCTTGGCCCCTCGAAAGGAGGCTTTCTTTGCCTTCCACCTAAGCTGCACAGGAAAGGCCTAAAGCCAACAACCCCAAGGAATAGTGAAACTTCATAGGGTCTTTCTATCTAGGTGTAGGTAGTTTGCATCTTTACAGATATGTCTATTTCACTGTGCAAGTAGTAAATTAAAATTAGAATTGACACAATTCAAAAAATTAGAAACTTTTTGCATAATTTGCTTCCAATCTTGATGAGTTGCACAAAGTCAATTAGTAAGAAGTCAATGATTGTGAGTGCTTCTCATTATGAGAAGGTGCCATTTGAGTGAATCTAAATAAATACTATGTTTATATATAGATCTTTGTATCATTCCATTCCATTTCATATTAGGAATAAGTGTAAATGGACTTACTTTTTACATATCTCTTGTTATTTAGGATCTTATTCACCTGCTTGGCATTTTATTAAATTGAGAAATAGGTTTGATTGCCCATCTCCTTATTGGAATGATTAAAAATACATATCATTACTCATACTAAATATAAAACATACAAAGTCTTTTTTTTGAAGAATTATATAAGGGAAAATGGTATTATAAATATGGAAAAAACCTTGGATAGATAGTATTTTGATTGGAAACTTCTAAAATTCAATCTTAGAAATGAGATGGATATTGAGTCCTAGATTGATACTAATTATTATCATATGATTCATCAAGAAATCAACCCATCCATAAAAAAGAAAAGTGGGTATTGTTTGCTTGTAATTCCTTTATATTGTTTGAGGGTTCTAAGTTGGATGGTATAGATGATTGCAAACTAATGATAAATTATAGTGATAAGAAGTAGCATAGCCATTTATATAATGAACTTAAGCCTAACAATGCAAGAATGGACATATTGCTTCTTCTCACTACAATTTATCATTAGTTTTGCAACCTCATCTTTGTGTTTTCTTAACATCTTTAAATGTATTTCTTGAGTTAGAACCCAAGTGCTATAATTTACAATAAACAATATAGACAACTTTTGATAAGGCATCACTTAGATGTTTTAGAGAGAGATTGTGAATGAAATTTATAGGCAATATATAGAACTCTAAATGTCAATCTTTAAGAAAAATCAATGTCTTACATATGCTTATTTCATATAACTTGACCATTGATATACCTTGAGGTGTCATATTTTTTAGTAGTTTCCAATACCTCATCAAAATCATCCTTGGTAAATGCTTAGTATCATTTTTGGTAAATACTTACTATTTATTACACATTATTGGTAAATGCTTACTATTTGTTATAAGTTAGTTGGCCTTTAGTTTGCCTTTAGATGCTTGTTAGGTCAAAAAATCAACATGGTCACTACATACCAATTTTTTGATCTAACTCTTCATCTCCGCTTTTTTTCAAACCATGTTAGTTTTTTAAATAAATAACTGATGTGCTTTACTTGTATTTTTTATTTAATTTTTTAATACAACTTTAACACCTCATAAATGCCATTATTGGCTTAGTTGGCCATTGGTATGCCTTCATATGCTAGTAGATAAAAAAATCAGCATGGTAACTATATCCTAATTTTTTCATCCAAATTTTCATCTTCCTTTCCTAGTTTTTCCAAATCATTTCATTTTCTTTTAAATAACAGATATGGTTTACCCTTATTTCTTTTACATTTCATACAACTTCTACATCCTGATTTTTTTTCTAGTAATGAATTCCATTTTCTTAAAAAATATTATTAACTTTCTGCATCTTGACATTTTTCTAACAACAAATACCATTTTCTCCAACAACATTATACATCGATAAACATTATATAGTAACGTTACAATTAATCACTTGATGAAATATACAAATCATTATACATTATATGTTTTACATAAAATGACCTATACATAAACAACACTAGATTATTAATATAATTTGTAGTATAATCACTATATAACCCTTAATTAAAATCTTTCCTTTCTTTTCCATAATAGGTAATCAAAAAATTTCTTTTCAAAATCTATATTTTTTCTTGGTTTCCAAAACACTAGCTTATATTGTTTTTGGAAAACATTTTTTGAAGTTTAATACCAAGTTCCAATATTAAGTTCCAAAGCTCACCAATGCTCACCATCAAGTTAGAACAATATATGAAACATACACATCTCATACGTATAAGACTTTTTATAAGAAAATCTAGAGGATGAAAGGTAGAGCTTCACAAGCTTTTCTCTTGATTAAGTACCTGGATTGAAGTTACATTTTTTTCAAAAGCAAAACAATATTAGTAGATGAATTTTTTAAATGTGAAATTTTTTTAACTAAATGAAGTGTATTGCTTGAATATATATATATATATATATATATATATATAAAAGAAATGGAGCAAAATACAAAGATACCATACTTGAAATCTCAAAGCCACACAAGGTTCACCAATAGCTAATGATGTTTACCTTATGAAACCATCCTATACCATCTCTTTATTTGACATAATGGTAAGCTAACTGATTATATTATAAATATTTGAGAAAATTAACTATTGATCTAGTTAAAAAATATAAATGACATATTAATATAAATAAATTGCACAATAATAAATTCTACTTTGTAGAACTTCCAAGTTAGGGGGATTGGAAAGCTTCCTGATTCCCTCTTGCATGTCTTAAAAGAAGAAGCAAGAAGAAAAGGGTATAGAACTCGTCAATAATATTGATGTGAGATGGTGGTAAGTTAAGTTAGGCAAGTAAGGGTATATTTTGGTGTGATCCAAAGCAAAACCAACCACAAAAGAGTATACCTTAATCATAAGAAAGACTAAAAGAAGTATTAGCTATTTTGTAGATTGTATAATAATACAAAAAAATCATAAACTTGTTCACAAATTCATTGAATGAAACTTATATGGAGACATTTTGGAATAATTCCAATGAAGTCTTCTTTGAATAAACTTTATTATTTAGGTGAGTTATAATTTAATTAATTTCACATTCGCTTTTTGTTTTTTAGACTTTGTTCTTATTGAATATAAATTCGAAGAAGAAATGCATGATGGAGAATGAAGGATAAGAGAGAGATAGGAATTGGAATTTTTTCAATTAGTTTTAATCATATATATTTAAGAGTTTCACTTTTTTCTAAAGTTTAAGATGGTTTAGTGTAGGATTGAAAAGCTTATATGCATCGTATTTATCACTCGACTAAACACTTTGGATAACGAATATTTTCCCTCGGATTTATTATAATGGTGAATGGGAACAAACCTTCGTAACTGGGCTTTCCCACCTAGTTTACCATGTGATTCAATGCTCATCCCTGGTAGTCATGTTGAACAAATACATTGCAAAGTAAGTCCTTTGACTGCCCTCTTAACTAAATTTCTTATTACATAATTCTAAAATATGAACAACCTAGGATATTCTTCATGCAACAATTGAGGTGAAGGTGAAGGTGAAGGTGAAGGAGTATTATTATTTAAAAGAGTATTACATATAATGCTTGGTGCAAGAACAAAACAGCTTTTGCAATTAATAAGATGATCATCAATAAAATATTGTTTGATCCTGCCGTTAATTATATCTAAAAAATTATGATGATGATTACTCTATATACTGTCAATTGAGTCCTTTGCTGGATGAGAAAAGAGCTGTGAGCTAATACACACACGTGTATGAAGATTGGTAAATGTGCCTTTCTATATTACATTTAGGAAGATGTTATTTCAAAATTATTTTATAAGATTTAATGTTGGAAAAATTAAATCTTTGAAAGCCAATTATAGGATCACATTATCGTATTCCATATATGAATTTGTGTTATACAATTAGTTAAAAAAATATATTAGGATGAAAATCATACCTAATTATCAATATAATATCCTTGATAATAAATTTGATGTATTCTATAATTAAGAATTATCCACTCATTTCATATTCATTCAACTTCCCTAAATATAAAAAATAAAAAGAAAAGATAGTAAAGGATTAAAAGAAAGTTACCCAACTCTCATTTGCTAATATAATATATAAATTTCAATCTCAAAGTAACCAAATGACCTCACTAGGTGACAATTTATAGTTCCGGACCTCAAATAACTCAAAATTATATTATAAACTAAAATAGGTATCGATATGATTATATGTCATCACGTTATAATTATGATATCATAAAATCAATTAAAATATAATTAATATCATTTTCATTAATAATTATTATTTCAAACATTATCATTAAAATCATAAATATAACAATTATATTCATAATTTATAATTTTAAAAAATAAGATAATATTTTATGTTTCACCATTATGTTGAAATATGTATTTAGTGGCAACAAAGCAGCGGCCATTACTTTATTGCTGTTTATACGTTCACGAAATTAATACAAAGATGACAATTAAAATAAATGTCATTATATTAATCTTTTACCGGCAAATAGTTATGATAGCTTACGTATATTAGAGAGAAATTCACTCGCGAAGCAAAGCTTAAAATTTTCCTCATCTTTTCAATGAAAATTTTAAAACCCTAATCTCAATTGTTAGAGAAAATATGGATGGAGATGCAATGAGAAAGAGACAATGACAGAAAGAAAGAAATTGTTTTGATGCGTTAATTATACTTTTCTTCATATAACAAAATTCAAAACTCCAATTTTAAGTAGTAAAAATCATATAATAGAAAGTTATAATTGTTGAATAAATGTGACTTCTCGCATATATGACAAATAATCATGTTAATAATCATATCTTTTCATGCCAGATATATGAGTTCAAATAGTTATATATTTTCAAAACTTTAAATTCTAAAATAAAAGAAATTTATTTTGTTCAACAATTTAAGCTCTCAAGAATCATTTTTTCCTCTTTATTTATATAAGATTACTATAGAAAATCCATCAATAAGCCCATTTTGGATTTTTATTTATATACCCTTTAATATTGACCTTTTTAAACAATGTAAGACTTAAATTTCACTAGCATTCATATACTACTGACATTGCTCACATCTTGGAACATTGAAGTTGAGAATTGTTGCCTTTTTGATTTAAAACTATGTCACTTATGACTATGAAGATTCAAGCTTCGACAACCACTATTGCCAATCGTCCCCGCACAATTTTGTCATCTCTGCCGTTGTAAAAAGGATGAACCTCTTCTAGGTTTTGCATATAAACATTCTTAAACTATTCATCATCAGCACATCTTAGCCTTTTGTATATTATCGCCTTCGTTAGATCAGATGCTTATATGAAGAGTTACCTTTACGATGCTTTATCTCTTGAAATTAAATAACCTTTCAAAAAATATCTTAAAGAAAGTCATGTCAATGTGGATTACCTTCAAATAATTCACATAAGAAAAAAAGGAGAAAATAATCAGAGGAAACATTCTATTGGCTTAAATTTTTAATATAAGAGTAAACATTTATAAAATTTATTTGTAAATCTTTAAGGTTAATTGCATAAACTCCATTATATTACTTTAGATTGCTAGGACTCTGAGGCATGTAAATTCACTATTTTCTAGGATTATACCACCTCAAGAAAACCTAGCAAAGAAGAAATGTTTAAGGAGGAAGGCAAGCAAGAGCTTCTCAATTTTTGGAAAAATCTAAGAGATAAAGGTTGATATGTTACAAAGAAAATCAAGGAAGACATTTTTAGTTGTAAAAGACAAAAAAATCCTGATTTTCAAATAAGATTTAGTTATTGTAAAATATTAAAATTTTTTTTTTATCTCCATGTTATTTGAGCTTGGGAGGGGGACAAATCTATCAATTATACTTGTTTGACCTTTCATGTGCATGCAAGTCAACCATCTCCTATTGCTTGTTAACTTACTTATGTGATGAATCTCATATTAAAACCTTCACAAGAGGCTTGACTTAGTCAACATGGGATTAAATCTTTTGAAATACTAGCTTATATACAACACATAATTCCCTGAGTATAGCATCAATTTTTACCCTCCCCTTTATTTTATTAGAAATTATCTTCTAGGGAAAAATATAGAAAAAAAATCCTTTGACTTTAAGGTGATTAAATTTTGATCTCTCCACATTTGAAAATTTAGATTCAAAATTCTTAAACTATGAAAAAAGTTAAAACTTTGGAATTAATGCACATCATTCACTTAATTAGTCATTTTATTAAATTTTATAATTTTTCCCATGAACATTGTAAACATGAATCACATTATTATTTTATCTTGGTATATTGAGCCATTTTTTATATAGTTTTTTTGTTATATAATTAATAAAAATTAACTAGTTATGTTAAATTTTAATACATACACGAGAGTTCAACGTTATATAAAAAAATTATATGATAAACAATATGATTATCACAGTTATGAATAAGCTGATTGGTATCGGGTATTTAAAGTATTTGAAGTCGATTTCGGATTGTCATTTTATTGAGCATTATTGTAAATATTTATGATGATGGTTATAAAACCATTGTGCAAAATAAATACTATGTCAATTCTAATAACAAATAAATTGTTGTCATTACTATTAAGAAATACGATTCAATAACCTATCATATCTAAATATGTCAATTTTTTTTCAAGCAACCATCATTGAAAATTAAAATATAAAGTTAGATTATTTTAATAATTGAGGTGGAATGTGTTATATAATGCATCAATGATACTCTCACCCATAAACAAAAAAAATCCTTATATTTTCTCTATTTTGTACAACATTTTAGGTAACTTCATATTATACTACTTCTGACTTAAAATACATCAACAATTATGAAAAATATAATGCTCCAACATTATGTCACAATTTGGATTTATGGGATTAGGGAATATCTAATGATTTGCATTGTTGAATGACATATGTTTGAAGCATTTTCAAACTACAAAGAAGCAAAGTCAATAAATAAAAATTTAAGTATTGGAACAATTATAAAGAAAAAGTTTATTATAGTGAAAGAAAAATTACCTCCTAGAATTAAATGAAAATTTGTCATGGATATCTCCTTATATTTTGCTATGATGAAAGGTTACCTTAATCAAAATTTGGTGTTTCATTGTAGGTATTTGTAGTTCAATATATGAGAAGAACTCTTTAACCAAATACTTATAAATGCAATGAGCAATATTCATTAAAATTTTATGTATGAATTTAAACAGAATGCCAAAAAGATGAATGGAAACAACTTTCTTACCTATATAAATCTGTAAAGCCCAATTTATTAAAATGATCTATTACTTGAGTTTATAGATACATAACTTTGAATTTATAGCCCAAAGGTTTTTATATATAACATTCTTTACAAAGCATATAAATTTCTAGAGCTGTTTTGGTTTTTAAAATATGTTTGCTCAAAAGGGACATGTTTTCAATGCTAAAGTATTCTTTCGGTTGGCTTTGTAATTAGAAGGTTCATTTACATGCTACATTTTTTGCCTAAAAGGAAGACTAGTAATGTAAATTACTCTTATGTCCATGAACTAAAAGTTACATTCTTACTTTCAATATTATTTCTTTTAATTTTACGATAAAAGTGCTACCACTTTAATTAATCATTTTCTTTCAAGATATAATTAAAATATGTTATTTTGCTTTGGTTATAAGGGTAAACTAATTTAAAAGGTCTATTTGCCCAAATAAAATAGTTTTTCAAATATTATATTATCTTTTATGTAATTAAGTTAATATATTGAAAGAGAATTTAATAAATATACATTTTACCCAAAGTGTAATTTATAGTTATGTATTGGAAACTCTTATGTAAATCTTGTTAATGTATAATTTTTTTTATTATGTACTAGTAAATGATTTGTACAACTAAATTTAGCTTTCTTATATTTTAAAGAGTTATTAAATGAATTAATTTTGAGAATGACATATATTATTGTATCACCTTAGTTATATGGTGATAAATTAAATTTTTTTATTGTTTATGGCATTATGGCACATTATTATCAAATATAATTTTTTCCTTTCCTTCTTGGGGTGAAATTATATATAACTTTTTTTAAAATTATATTTGATAAATTAGTTATTAATCAATTAGTGTAGATAATTATATTTTGAAATAGTATACAATTTTTTGAGAATTGCACCAAATCTTCACATCAGTGATAGTTTGATTTAATGTTATGAAATTTTACTTATATTGCAAAATGTGATACTTATGTTCAAGAGCTTATTTTGGTTAAATATCATTTGATGATATTTGAAATTGCTTTACTTTGTGAAAGTGTATTTAAATATTAAAATTTATTTATATAGTTTAGTTTGCAATAAGTTATATATTATTTCATACATTTGTCTGTTAGAAAATATGTATGATAAAGAGGTGGAAATCTCATTAAATCCTCTTTTATGTATATAATATTTAAATTTTGAACTAATTTTTATCAAGTATATTTTTGCTAATAGTAATGAATTTAACATATAAGTTATTGTGTAATTCCATGAGCATAGTATAAAGCAACTTATAAAATTCTTGACATATGGATTGCAAATCAATTTTTTTTAATTTTTATGGGAAGATTTTTGGTCAATAGTGTATGTTGTTGGATGATTTTTGGTCAATAGTGAATGTTGTTATCATGAGAAATTTTCAAATAATTTAAGTCAAATTTAAAATTTTTATTCATATTTTGTTCAAGTAATCTTTAGAAATATATTTTGAAAAATTTTCTTATTACATTAACTTGGTATCAATTTTAGTATCCAATTTTGATAGTCATGCAAACTATTTATTTGAGACACATCAAAGTTAGTTATATAATTAATTTCTTTTGATTATTGATTTATTTTATTATATCAAGTTGATGATCAAAGAAATCATAATTCTACATACCACTAAAATATGTATGTGAAATTTAAATATTTTTCTCCTAAACCAAAGTTCTTATATTTATAGGATGTTTAAAAGCTTGTTGAGATATGGGCATCCAATTTTATTTTCCTATAATATGCTTGGTTAGTAGAAGTTCTATATTATATAGAATATTTCATCTCAGTTGATAACTATAATATATTTATTTGTATACAAGATGTGTATGCCTTATATATTATTACATTATTACGCATTTATATACACAATTTATGAATTCTTTATCAATACAAGTATATCTATATTGTGAAATGTACCGATTGCGATAATTATGAGGACTAAGGGTTAATGCTAGTCATTAGCTCCTCAACTTGTATAAATGGTTTTTATGCACACCATATTAGAATAATGAAAATTGCTTTGATAAAGGTTAGGTATCAGGTCTAATATGTTAATTTATATGATACTATATTAGGACTGAGATTTGTTATTTATTGATTGGTTCTTGATATATATCTTTGTCTCCTAGTTGACACCATTTTTTAATTTTAAGACATTCTAGCAATAAATTTATCAAGACTAAAATTTAGTATCAATAATTAGATATTGAGTTATATATTTGTCTTTTAGTTGATATCATTTTCAAACTTAAAGATGTTCTGCCTAATAGATTTATAAAGACTAGGATTTAGTGTCAGTTGTTAGTTTTTATGTTTGATTTTTATCTCTTAATTGACACTATATTGAAATTTTGAGACAATTAAATTTCTTGTTACCAGAAGATTTCTTTATCTTATTATTAAGTTTGTTATAAACAAATCGTTGGTGATTGACTTGAAAAATAATATGTTTTGTTAGATCATGCTTTTAACACTATTTTTCTAGCTACACTTTCACATTAATGACTCATATTTAAGTAGTTGATAATATATGTAACCATGGAAGTTTTTGTATTGATAATAATACAATTACTGCTATGATTCAATATTATTGGTTGCTTAAGTGTGATTCATGTTTTAGGTATTATCTCTTAGATGGTGTATTTTCAAAATCATAGCTATATGTTATAAATCTTATGTTTAGCTTGAAAATCATTTTCATATAAAATGTTTTAAAATAAACTCTTTATGATTAATGTTGATTAAATGGGAGAATGTTAAAATTTTTATATGGGCTACCATTAATTGTAGGCATTTTATTTTATTTTATGATAAAACTAGCTAAACAATGATATAAGATATTTTTTAAGCCTAATTTGTTAAAATGATTTATTACTTGGGCTTATATATACTTGATTTTAAATTAATGTGTTTAGTGGTTAAAGTGTAGGCCCATATGTTCCTTGGCCTATAATGGGAGGGCTTAATATAATTTTATTTACAATAGTTAAGTGCCTTTTTGGTTTCTAATCTAATTCAATTATTTGCTTGTCCTATTAAGAGCCACACATCTAGGTGAAGGAGAGGAAGATCTATGTTTATAGTATTCATTTGAATATTATCTTATCCAGAAGAACTAAATTTATAATGAAGGTATGCTTCTGTATTAGTTTTTATTTTCATGATGTCTTAAAATTTATACAAATTTTAATTTAAATTTTTACATGCAATGGCCAAAAATGATTTTCTTTTATTGCATGCATGTTAATGTAGAATATGTTGTCAATTATTTTAGAAAAATAATGTTTAAATAAATTATAACATTTGTTATTTATAGAAAAAGCATCTTAAGATATTCTAAATGTCCCAAATGAAGAAATGACAAATTTTAACAAGTCAATTTTGGGCTTGACTGATGACTAAATGGATAGCATTTATAAGGTTAGAGGAAAATCATGAAAACATAAGATGTTAGCTTTAAACTTAACTGATGTTTTAATGAAAATAATTTACATGCTTAATTATAGGGAAGTTGTTAAAACTTGAGATGTTAATTTTATAAATAACCATTATCTAAGGCTATTTCAATTATCATGCTAGTTCATGTAAAAAGTTTACACATAGATTAAGTACTTAATTGGTATATTAAGGTATGACAACAATTACTTTTTTAAGATATGATCAAATCAAAGATGTCAATTTTCCATTAACAATTGGCATACAAGCCTTTGCTTAATATTTATAAATTTTGCTCTCACAATTCATTTGAAACATTTTGGTAATGCCTTAACCTTTATTATCTATTTTGATAGTTTAGTTTGAATATAAGGTTAACCTAACTTCCATCTCATAAGGCACATTTGAAGATGATATGATTCTTGTTGAAGAACTTGCCTCCCTTGATATCTCTAGTTTCACATATAGGTAAGTCCTTTAATAAGCACCCTTCTAAATGTAAGACTTATTCATATCTAAAAGCAAAGATGTTAGAGGAGGAAATTCTTTTGGCAAGAATCCCAATATCTCAACATGTATCAAGTGAGATGGAAAGTGAGTTCTCCTCAAATTTTTGACACTCTTGCATTGGTAATGAAGCAAATATATTTTTTGAAATTAATAATGTTGAATATAATAATTTAAACTTTCAAAATCAAAACCTCTCTAGAAACATGGAAAAATGTAACTCTTCATTAGAATTAAAATTGAGGGCTACCCATTTTTCCTTTTCATTAGAAGGACGACAAAAATTTGCGTAAGGGTGCCATATGAAGGAATTATAAATAAAGGATAATTCCAAAAATGTATTTTCATTTCTAATGTATGTTTATTATAAATAACAAGTCTATTGTTCATTACAAATTATAGTATTTTTAGTGTATATATTGATGTAATGATATAGAAATATATAAAATTACATAATATATTTTTGTAATAGATTGCATCATTTGTTATTTGTTTCTAAATGCAAAAAAGAATTTTAACTCCATTGATTTCACTTAGAGAAAGTTCAATTAAAAAAATTAATTAGTTGAAAAAATGATGTTGATATTTTTTTGAAATTTATATTTAAGTTGCTTTAAAGAGTGTGGAAATGTTCCTCGAACAAAATGAATTATTTTTTTAATTTACTAACATTAAAATATTATAATGCCTATTTTTATTTAATAACCAATGTTAAATATTATTTAATTGGATGAGTTATCTCACTATAGACAACAATGCTTTTTGGACTTAATTGGCATGGTTTACTTAAGCTATCTTTAGAGTCAGTATTTTTTAGTAATTGACATGAAAACTTCTATCCCCTAGCATAACTTGAAAATAAAAAGAGAAAAACATGATATGAGTTGAAAACAAAAAGAGCAATGCATTGATGCTATTTGTAAATTTCATCTTAAAACTTTTCTAACCAAAGATGATATTCCATCTAATGATGTATGCTCACCTTCCAACTTTAAGATGATTTTTCATTATTTTGTATTTATGCTGCCCAATTATTTTGAAGAATTGAAACTCTATTAGTATATCACCAAATATGTGAGATTTAGTACTCCTTGAAAAAATACTGAATGTAAATGTAAGGATTCAATTAATTTTTGTATTTATTCTTGTAATTTAGTTCTTGGTTTCATAATTGATCTTATTGTGTTGCCAATCATTTTAATACAATTTTTATAAGTTTTTGCAAATAAGAAATTCACTTTCATTCATCTTCTTTGACATTCGATAATATTATCTATTATTTATTTATAAGAAATGGATAACATCACTCATCAAATTTTAATGAATGCTTATTGTATCTATAGGTATTGGATTTAAGAGTACTTTTTAATGGAGAGCAAATCTTACATATTAAGCAATGGGTATCATGATAGATTTAGTAAAGCACCTATCTTTGATTGAGGCATTGGATAAAACCTTTCACCATTGTTAAACTTTGGTTATTCAATTTATTATTTAGAGTTATTGAAATTGAGATTTTATAGTGTTATAAAAAATATTAATTTTTATTGTTAGCTAAAGGGTTTTGTAACATTACAAGAATGCATGCCATTTGGGGCAGCATTTTCCACAATTTTCCTGTGGATCTCCCATGATTTTCCCACGGATACAGTCCTTTCCCATAGATTTGCAACAGATTAACAAATCTATGGGAATGGAGGGCATGGGAAACTCGTTCTTGCGGCAATTTCCTATGGTGTTTTCTATCGGCTTTTCCTACGAAGTTTCTCATGACAATATTATATTTGAACATAAATTTTTTGAAATAAATTATGATTTTTAAAATTTGCCATAGGAAAGCCATGGAAAATCTGTGAGAAATATGTTAGAAAAAAGGAAAAAATCAGGTCAGTGTCGTTTGGTATAATTTATTGTAGCAAAGTATCCAAAGCTCACTTTCTTTTATTTAAGTGTAACTGCATGTGGAAGTTTACTAGGTTACTTAAAACACAAAATGGCATATTTATAGTACATTTTAAGAAGATCAAAAGAACTAAAGTAGAAACTTCTTTTGCCACACATTAAAATTGAAAAAATTTTAATTTAATACAAATAAAAAAATAAAAGAATAAAAACTTATAAAAATTAAAATTGAAAAACTTTTAACTTTCTAAAAATTAAATTAATATAAAATTTTAATTATAAATAACATTTATAAAAATTCAATTTTTTAAGAATTAAAATAAATTTTTAGTTAAGATAAAAATAAAAATTAATAAGAATTTAAAGACATAGTAAGATATTGTTATTTGACAATTTGGATGTTAATTAGGCTTAATTTATTCATTTACTTGAAATTATTAGTTAGTGTTACTATTTAGAGATGAAATAGTAACATGTTACTGTTTGAAGAATAAACAGTAACATGCTATTATTTAATAATTTAGTTGTTAATTAGACTTAATTTATCCATTTATTTGGGGGTTTTTGGTTAGTGCTACTATTTTAAAATGAAACAGTAACATTCTCTTCTTTGGCAGTTTAGTTGTTAATTAGGTTTGGAATAAAATAGTAACATATTACTATTTAGAGAACAAATAGTAATATGCTATTCTTTGACAATTTAATTGTTAATTAGACTTAATTTATCTATTTATTTGAAGTTTTCGCTTGGTGTTACTATTTTGATATGAAATAGTAACATCTTCTTCTTTAACAGTTTGATTGTTAATTTAGCTTAGAACGAAATAATAACATGTTACTATTTAGAGAATAGATAATAACATGCTATTATTTAATGATTTGATTGTTAATTAGACTTGATTTATCCATTTATTTAGAATTTTTGGTTGGTGTTACTATTTTGAAATAAAAAAGCAGCATCCTCTTCTTTGATAGTTTGATTGTTAATTAAACTTGAAATGAAATAATATGTTATTGTGTAGAGAATAGATAGTAAAATGCTATTATTTAGCAATTTGATTGTTAATTAGACTTGATTTATCCATTTATTTAGGATTTTTAGTTGATATTACTATTCTAGAATGAAACAATATTATATTACTATCTAGAGAACAAATAGTAACATGCTACTATCCATTTATTTAGGGCTTTTGTTTAGTATTACTTTTTTGAAATGAAATAATAACATGTTAGTATCTAGAGTACAAATAGGAACATACTATTGTTTGACAATTTGATTGTTAATTAGACTTAATTTATTTATTTATTTAGAATTTTTAGTTTGTGTTACTGTTTTAGAATGAAATAATAACATCCTCTTCTTTGACAATTTGATTATTAATTAGGCTTGGAATAAAATAATAACATGTTACTGTCTAGAAAATATACAGTAACATACTATTATTTGATAATTTAGTTATTAATTAAACTTAATTTATCCATTTATTTGAAATTTTGCTTAGTGTTACTATTTTGAAATGAAATAGTAATATGTTACTATTTAGAGAATAAATAGTAATACACTATTATTCATTTATTTGAGATTTTTGATTGGTATTACTATTTTGGAATGAAATAGTAGCATCCTCTTCTTTAGCAGTTTGATTGTTAATTAGACTTGGAATGAAACAGTAACATGTTATTGGCTAGAGAACAGATAGTAACATGCTATTATTTGATAATTTGGTTATTAATTTGACTTGATTTATCTATTTATTTGGGATTTTTTATTAGTACTATAGTTTTGAAACAAAATAATAACATGTTACTGTCTAGAAAATAAATAGTAACATACTATTATTCATTTATTTGAGATTTTTACTTGGTGTTACTATTTTAAAATGAAATAGTAATATCCTTTTCTTTAGCAATTTGATTGTTAATTAGACTTATAATGAAATAGTAACATGTTATTGTCTAGAGAACAAATAGTAACATGCTATTATTTAGCAATTTTGTTATTAATTAGACTTGATTTATCTATTTATTTGGAGTTTTTAGTTGGTATTAGTATTTTGAAATGAAACTATAATATTTTACTATCTAGATAATAAGTAGTAACATGTTATTATTTATTTATTTAAGATTTTTGCTTAGTGTTATTGTTTTAGAATGAAATAGTAACATCCTCTTCTTTAACAGTTTGATTGTTAATTAAACTTAATTTATTCATTTATTTAAAATTTTTAGTTAGTGTAACTATTTTCGAACGAAATAGTAACATGTTACTTTTTAGTCTACAAACAGTAGTTTTATTTGTTAAGAAAATTATTATAACATTACTAAGCACTAAAAGAGTTAGGGAGCAAAAGTTTAATATGTGATTTGAATGAATTTGAATTGATAAAAATAAGATCAGAGTTGGAAAATAACAAGAAAATAAAGAAAAATTAAGAAAAATAATTGAAAAAGACCTTTTTTTTTACCAAACCATAGTAAGCAAAACGCCTTTGGCATTTTGCAAACACATAAACCTCAAAAATTTGCATGACATAAAAAAAATTCATTTAAAATGGACAACCGAGCATGAAGTTATTATCATTCAAAATTTTGAGCTCAATTTACATATTTTTAACTAGGTGGACTTCATCAAACCCACATTTTCTTATTTTCTATTGAAAGAGCATATGAAGATAATTGAAAACAAGTAGTCATATGTAAAAATTGGTTAACTAATGATTGATTTATGACTTTTTAAAAATTTTAATTCATTATTGCATTCTCACAGTTAAAAAAAAGGTAATTTCGGTATATAACATTCATAAATCATGAAACCAGAACCTATTTGGAAGAAAAGTTTAGCGCTACCACCTCTTTGAAATAAAGTCCACAAAGCGGCACCTCATTATAATTTACTATAAAAAAAATCTGGCATATTGTTGAATGCATGGTAATAATTTTTTTAATGTTTCAATTGTGTGAGATTTGTGGTAAATTCTTTATGCTATAAAAAATAAAAAATTTGTAAATTCAAAATTGAATAATCATTCTAGATAAAATTTGTTAAATGTCTAATACTCTAAATTCACATTTCATTATAATAACATTTAAACCTAGATAATAATGGATCATACATAGAACAAAAATTAAATTCAAGTATAAAGTATTTATACAAAAATGATGTAATTAAAATAAAACTAATAAGTGTTTTCTTCTTAATCATTATCTTTGTCCTGGTGATGCTTACTCCTATATTGTTGGCCTTTTCTTTACTGTTGAATCATCAATTTGACTTCAACTTTTAGCCTAATCCACTTACATGATATATTATTGTAGAGTTGGCTTTTCTAAACCCAATTTGAAACTCTAGAAACACACCAAATAGAAGTTTTAGGCGTCATACTACTGAAGCTTGAATTGTTAGGTGATATACTATGTTTAACCCTATTTATAACCAAACAATCAAAGATACATAAAGAAGATTATGCAAGAGAAATCAATAACAACGGAGATCAATCAATGATAAGGATAAAGAAATATTATATCTTTCAATGGAAAAAACCTAGATTTATGAAAAATAATTCATAGAAAGGAGAAAGCCTAGACAATGAAAATAAACACATTCAAGATTCAGCAAAAAATCAGAAAAATGAAAATAAACCAGGTGGTTTATACTTTACTTACTATGTTATCAGTTACTTATATAATAACTGTAAAACATCATCAAATTCTTATTTCCAATAATTATAATAATTTTTCAAAAATTTACATAGTAAATTAAACAATATATTGTAATTCAATGAATAAAAATTAGAAAAAATAAAAAAAATAAAAACTCACTATTAATGAGTGAATATATGTTGTATGTAAGAGATAGAAGCTGAAGAAAATGCTGCTTGGATGGTAATGGAAGAAATTTGAAAAGGTGAAAAATAAATAAGAAGAGGAGAAGAAGCTAAATGGAGAAGAACCTGAAGAAATGCAACTCAGAATGAGAAATGTAGTCTCAAAGTCTTTTATTTTTCTTGAAATTTGCTACAGTGGGTCATTTGAGCTTCTCTGAAACTCAAAAATCAGCTTTATGTGTTTTCAATTTTTGAAATGAAAATTTGTTGCGGATTTTTAGGTGGTTACAGCCGCTCTAAAACTTAAAAATTCAGCTTTACATCTCATCAGCAACGGGAAATGTAAAAAGTAATTTTCCCACAGATAGCCGCCCCAAAACTAATTATGTTACCTTCAATTTGGATGTCCACTAATTATGTTACCTTTCGACAATGAACGAAGGTTAGTTGCTAGGTTTATGGAGGGTAAAAAGGTGGGAATTATGGTCCCAAGAAATGTGCAACATGGGAAGTTCACAAGGGATTCAGTGGCTAAGTCACTGAGATCAGTGATATTGGAAGAAGAAGGTAAAGTTTACAGAAATGAAGTTGAGAAGTTGAGCAAGATATTTAGTGACAAAGAGTTACATCTCAAGATATTGAGGTAAAGTTTACATCTCAAGATATTTGGTAAAGGTATGAAATTTTTGTTAGATTTCAGATAAAAATAATTTAAATGAATGAAATATTAGCAATTAAAATCATATGAAAATGAACTATTATTTTTAAAACCATAAATAAAACAAAATAAAATTAGCGATGGATGAAGAATAATCTTCTCGTAATAAAAAGTGAAACATTTCCTTCTCTTTTTTCCCCCTCAAAATGATCACGAATTTCAAATATTATCTACGAGGCACATTCTATGGTGTAGGCAGTTCTAAAACCCTGGAAGACGTAAACATGAAAAAGATGAATTATGCTCATATTTCTTGAAATTTAAGATAAATACATGCAGCTCCTCTCCATTTTGTAAAATACACATTTATCTCCTCTATTTTTAATAGAAATTTAGCACCATTAATTCTTTTATTGATCCATTTTTACCCTTTCAGCTTGCCTTGCAAACTTTAATACGGATTTCTCAACAACCTTACTCTGAAAAAGGTAGTGTTACCAAATAAATATTCACATGTTTTTTTGAATTTGATGCAATCTAATAATTTATGTAATATGTATTATTTGAAATATGAATTAATTTTGGCATATTAATAATACAATAACACCCGACATTATTTTAGATATTTTACTTTTAATTATATTTAATACATAAATTTATAATTTTGTGTATGCCCATTAATTCAATTATTACTTCTATCATTATAAAAAAGAATTAATTTCATCATATAAAATAAAAATTTATTATTCCTAAAAATTTGTTAAATAGATAAATAAAATATACATTTGAAATTGCAAGTTCTTGGCAAAATTAATTTTATTACATGAGGTGAGAAAATAATAACATTAGGATGTATTGAATGGTTTCAATTTTAATTATGAAAAATTCATTAATGTTATCAAATAAATTATTTTATTACTGAATTTTTCTTAATTTGGTCCTTATCGAACATTATTTTGGTTACTAATTTGGTCCTTGTTTAACTTTTATTTTCAATTTGATTTTTTTGAAATATTTAATTTGATTCAATTAATTTTTTTAGTCATCTAAAATTAATAGTTTTAAACAAAATTGAAAACATTAAAACTTAAAATGTTATTTGACACCATCCAATACTTATTTAGTACTCTTCATATTATGTATTAACTGTATAATTTTAATTTAAAAATAAAAATACTTGATAATCGCTTTAATTATATCATTTCTTGTCATTTATTATAATATTGTATTAATTTAATTATTGAGATACTTACTCTTATGTAAATCATATTTTATATCCATGCAAGCATTAAATGGCTTGAAGTTAAATTTTGAACTTTCATAT
The DNA here is from genome assembly GCA_020226215.1 of Sindora glabra. Classification (NCBI taxonomy): domain Eukaryota; kingdom Viridiplantae; phylum Streptophyta; class Magnoliopsida; order Fabales; family Fabaceae; genus Sindora; species Sindora glabra. The sequence continues at coordinate 8,332,262 of CM035235.1, forward strand.
TGTTATTTTAGTAAATATAGTGTGAGGTACATCAAGAGGATTTAATTAACAAAAATTAAATTTATTAATGACTAAGTTAAAAATAAAAATTAAATTAATAAAATTTATATTTGCAAAATTTATATTTGCAAGAGACCAAAATAATATTTTAGTCTTAAGAGAATTCTTTTGCATGTTCTTAACTTTTTGATATGGATTTTTTTTAAACCAAAAAAAAATTCATAACATTATTCATAAACAATTTGCAGATCATTATTATAGGTATTTTCAACTGCAAGAGGAACTTCACAGATGGAACCTACCCCACTCCCTATAATTTCAAACACTCATTTAGCCCTTTCATGAGCTGTAAAATTAGTAGTCCTACTAATCCAAACTATTGAAAGTATAGTAGAATCATGCAAATAAAATCTAATATCTTCAACTAAGGTTAATAGGTACCATGAACATTTAGTAAAACCTAAGATTGCATTAACTACCAAACGGCAATCACTCTCTATGATAATCTTAGTAAAACACAGATCCCGAGCAACAGTGCAAGCTTTTAAAAATGGCTTGTGCTTTAGCTTCCTATAGAAAGTTGCAAGCCAATTTTTCAAATTGGAAGCCTTCCACTTGAGCTAACTTATCCCTGCCTAATACTGCAATTGCCGCCATATCATTCTTCTAAGAGGCATCTACTTTTAGCTTGAGGCATTCCATGGGTGGAGGAACCCAAGTTGATGTGATTTGTATTGGAATAGAAGGAAGGTGACTTTTTATCCTATTTAATTCCATTTGCAAATCATTTTCCACTAGAATTGCAAGGGCTTTAGAATGTAAGAGTTTTCCTTCAAACACTAAATCATTGTGTGCTTCCCAAATTCGATAGGTAATAATTGCTACTCTTGCAGCCACTTTGATTGTAGTTTTTGGAGTAGTAGAGAAAGGAATAACATGATCATCAATCTACAAAATAGAGTCCAGAAAGTTTAAACAATTAGGAAAAAGAATATTTTGAGTGTAAATACCTAGTATTTTGAACCATAATATGTGAGCAACTTCACATTTGGTCATCATATGTAATTCATCCTCTTGCTCCAGTTAACATAATGGACAGTTAACGTCATGTAAATTTGCAAAATGTTGTATCTTAACCTTCATTAGTACTATGCCTTTTACAAATCTCCAATATGTAACTTGTAGCCTATAGTGAATTTTTGAAGTTCATAATTTTTGCCACCATTGCACATCTTGATTCGACTAACGATATTTATTTCGAGCATCATAAACAAAGTTGACTGTAAATTCACTAGAATTTTCCAAAATTTGTTTTAACTCATCTTCACTCAAAATTGGAACTTTGAGTTAGATAGCGTGATTAATATCTTCTTCAATAAATATACCACATAGCATGTTGATATTCCAATGTTTCATTCTTGGCAACTATAGATATGAAATTCTCATATTTATAGGTACTTTAGCATTCTCTTTGATAGTGGGTCAAAGCAAAAGGTGACATAGGAGCCATGGCAGTTGGTTGACTACCTTGATGGACCCATTACATATGACAAAACTGACACCATGAAGTAATGAGGGAACTTCCACCAAAATTGATTACTATGTCCATGAGCTTTCTTTGAAATTTGTCTCTTTAGCATTATGGAAAGCTATCAAGGACCTTACTTCTCCACAAAGTGTCAAACCAATCCAAGGTGATGCCATCTTGTTACAGTTATTGCATTCGGAATCTATGCTTATAGACATTGCTAAATTTTAAAAATAGGACAAAGGACCAACACCTTGAAAATATTTATGTTTGAAGTTAGATACCCATAACTTATTTGATTGGGTAACGATTTGCCATGGTAGTTTTGATAATAATGATATATTAACCTCTTTAAATCTCTTGAAACCCATTCCTCCCTTATTTCTTGGCACACAAATGCATCATAGCCATTGGTGTCCAATAATGATTTTTATTTTCTTTAAAACTCTACCAAAATTTCCTAGCAAGAGCATCTAACAATAAACATACTTCCTTGGGGACTTTCAATATAGATATAGTATATATGGGCAATGTTTGGACTACTAATCTAATTAAGGTTACTCTCCTTGCCCATGATAAAGTACGAGGTTTCCAACCTACTAGTCCTTGTTGCACTCGTTTTATTAGATAATGAAAGTCTTTTGTTTTATATTTACTAAGAAAATAGGATTGCCTAGATATTTTGCTTTGGCATTAATTAGTTTCAAATATAAGAATTCTTGGATGGCCAAATGGCCTTTACATTATGTATTTGAGGAAAAAATACTTGATTTGTTAAAGTTAACCTTTTGGCTTGATCACTTTTCATATTGCAAAATGCACTTTTTCAAACCCTGTGCCTCACCTAAATTTCCTTATTGGAAAAGCATAACATCATTTGCAAACATTAAATAGGAGACTGGTTGATTGCCTTTTGCTATCTTTATACCATGTATCAAATTATCTCTTTTAACCTTATATAATAATCTAAAAAATGCTTCTAAAATAATAATAAATAGGTAAGAAGACAATAGATTGCCTTGATGAATCCCCTTGGTGGGTGAGAAACATCTAAAAGTACTTCCATTGAGTAACAAAGAAAATTATACTATTGACAAACATTGCAGTATCTAGTGTATGAACTTGTCATGGAAACTAAGCAATTGAATCACTTTCTTAACAAACATCTATTCTACCCAATTATATGTTTTTTTGCATATCTGGCTTCACACTTATTAAACCCCCTTTAACTTTCTTGTTCTTAATTGTCTGGATAATTTCTTGTACCATTAATCCATTCTCTAAAATCCATCTTCCATGAACAAAGGCAGACTAAGTTGGAGATATTATCTTTTTCAATGATAATCGCATTCTATTGGCAATAATCTTAGAAATCACTTTTATAAATAAAATTGCATAAACTAATAGGACGATAATCATTAAACGTCTTGGTATGGTTCATCTTTAAATTGAGCACTATGAAATATTTGTTAAATTTTTTAAGTAAATAACCATATTGGAAAAATCTTTGCATTGCCTCTATAGTTATTAGCCCCACTATCTTTTTTGTTTTCCTCATAAAAAAGTTCTAGCATTCCATATGGACCTAGAACCTTCATAGGATCCATTTTTTTTAATCACTGACCATATTTCCTTATCCCCAGGAATAATGCACATTGCCTTATTTTTTTCTAGTTATCACTGGTTGAATTAACTCCAAGAGTTCTTGTGTAATCTCAAGTTCTAAAGATTGAAACAATTCTTTAAAGTTAGCAATAAAATAATTTGCAATATCTTCTTGTTGAGTAGGCCATTTAGTATCATTCATTTTTACTTGTTCTTTGTCGTTATGTCTTCTCCGAATTATCGTGGATAGATGGTAGAAATGAGAATTTGTATCTCCATCCTTCAAGTAAAGTTCCCTTGACTTTTGTTGCCAAATGCTTTCTTGTCTCTGAAGCTATTCATCTATTTGCCATTGAATGGATTTTTGAGCTTGCAGATTTTTTGTAGTAGGAGGTGCATTCTTTAGTATTCCTAATTCCTTATGTAACTCAACTAATCGATGTTGACAAAATCCAAATACTTCCCTATTTCATTTTTAGAGGTTGTCCTTTACAGATTTGATTTTCTTAATCATTTTATATTGGGATGATCCTTGGATATCAATATGCCAAGCTTCTTAGATGACATGCTTATAAGTGTTATCTCGTAGCTAGGTCATAAAAAATTAAAAAGGTTAAGGTAAATTGTCTCTATCCCCCAAAGTGTCTTACAATATCAGATTGTGATCTGATTGCCCATTTTCTAAAATAGTAATTGTGCTACAGGGATATTAAGTTTGAGGTTGCCATAATGGACAATAAATACCTCTATCTAACACCTCTTTGATATAAGCCTCTCTAACTCTTCTATTGGACCAAGTAAAATTGTAACCTTGACTGGAAATACTGATACCACCAATAGATTCTACGAAATAAGAAAAAGCAATGTCAAAAGACATATCTACTAGGCGTCCTCCCTCCTTACCACTTAAGTATAAAAGAATAGTAAAATTCTCCCATAAAAACCATGGCTAATCTATTAAGTCTACCAATTTACACATATCATTCCAAAATTGAGTTTTGTACCATTGGAAGGATGCACCATACATACATGTGAATAACCATTTTTGCTCATCCTCAAGATAGAAAAATTCACAATGGATATAGTTAGTATTAGTATGGAGTATAATACATCGAATACCTTGTTTCCATATAAAGGCTAGGCCTTCTTTACCTTAAGAAGAAACCACCTCCACAAAAGCAAATCCAAGTTTGGTTGCTATCCTTTGTAAGGTTGTTGCATTTGTTTTTGTCTCACAAAAAAAAATACCATAAGGTCATATCCTTCTATTAAGGACTCTAAGGGCCTTTACTATTGGGGTATTATTGATTCCCTGATAGTACCAACTTAATAGTTTCATGGCATTGGTGAGGGCTTAATAAGGCCCACCTCCTCGACTATTAAGGGATGCATTAAACTACTAGTTTCTCTTTATTGTCCTTGTATTACTTTTAGTCCTCTAGCCTAGTGTTTAGTTCATGTTGTACTAATTCTATACTTGCATTTTGTCTTGACATCCTCAATGATATTTATGTAGCTTATAATAAGTAATTCACTAGGAAGGGCTTTCTCTAACTGCACTGTTATCTTCTTTGTTGTACTCTCTTCTCTAGGTTCTGTCTTCATACCTACTTTTCATTTAACTTGGCCTTGGCGGTTAGGGGAACCTTCATCAGCACCATATAAAACTTTGTTAATCTTATCCTCTCTATGTTGGGCCTAGTTAACCTCTATTTGCTTTATATCCTTTGGCTTATCTTGTGCATTGGCATTCTTTACTTGAGCTATTGCGATTTCTATACATCACATCCCAGCTTTAATCGATGGATCTCCTATAACTTTTGATATGGAATTGATTTAAATGAACTCATTCTCAGAGATGCATGAGAATTCCTAATCATCCTAAAAAACATATGTGATTCATAGAGATCTTAATTATCATTAAGATGTTAGAATTTCCATAAAGTGAGTTGCTTTTAATTGGTAATTTTAATTTAATAAAACTAATTCATTAAAATTTAGCCTAATTGTGATACATGCATGAAACCCATTTTTAAATTGTGATTTTAAAGATATGGACTTAGCACATCTACATAGTTTAGTATGGTATGACAGTTATGTAGACCCAAAGGCTCAGTAATCCTTTTATGGGAAGGATTATTAGGGTTTTATAAATAAATATTATGGCTAGGTCTCCTTTTCACTTCTCATATATTCGGTTTCTACCTATTGAGAGTTGTCACTAAAGAGAAGAGTGAAGAGGAAGATCTAAGTCGAGGATAATTCATTAGCTTTTACTGAATTCAATTATGGCTACAAATCCATCAGGTAAATAAATATAAATTTTATATATATAATGTTCTATTTATCATACATAAGATTCTAAAATTAAAATTTCTTACATATGGTATCAGAGGTTACATGTATAATATTAGAACCTAAAATAATTAATTATATTGCATATTATTTTGAATAAGGGTTTATGATGAAATTTTATGTGTATAATTCTTAAAATAAAATCATACGATCAATTTATAATGTTTGTTTTATAGTTCTTCAATGTATCATCATGAATATTTCATTAAAAATGGATTAATTTTCTATCTATATATATTAGGATTGTTGAATTAAGAAATCTTAATTTATCAATTTTGTATGAAATTGTGTGGGAAGCCATCAGGATATTATTTTGGCATTCTGTTTGAAATTGTTTAGTTAATTATTTTATATACATTTATAAAAATATATATTTACTGCCTTCGGTTTAGAATTTGCATAACGGTATTATTGGTTTTAGGAAGCATATGTCTTTTTGCTTGGCATACTATTTAGAATTCTTGAATTATGTTTGCATACTGTTTGGAATTCCTGAATTTCATTTAGCATGTTGTATATATGCATTTGGAATTTTTTGTTTTGTGCACCTTCCGTATATATGCATTTTGATTGGACTTTTTATATATCTATTTTCTAAATCTCACTTAGCATGTCATTTAATTTCTCTTTCTTATATATATATAACTTAGCTCTCTGGACAAATATATATAACGAACTATATATATGAATTACCCAATTTTTTTGTTCAATGTGCTTTCTGGTTTCCCTTTTTTAATAGCGTATTAGACATATATATAAAGTGGATTATATATATATGAAGGTCCATTAGTTTTTTTTGCTGTGTTTGTCTGTGTCAATCTTTGTTATGATGTGAAATCATGCCTTGGTTATTATTATATTGTTTTATTTTTTTCCTTTGGATTAATGGTACTGACCCTTATGGCATTAAGACCCTGCCATGGTTTGGTAAAACATAAAGGTGGCTTATGCCACGGGATAGCAAGGCCACGTGCCTTTCCACTATTAATTTATTTGGAAAATACTAATTATATATATTCCTTTTTTTAATTAATTAATATATATTTTTTAGAATTATAAAATTATGAAATTTCTAGGAAATAGAGTGAAATGCTTGTAATTCATTAATGATATTTACTCTTCCTAATTTTATTATCATTATTTTATTAAAATCTTTTATTTTGAGGAGTGAATATAATTAGATATTACAATTATATTAATTTTAAATCTTGTTCAAGACTTTATTATGTAACATTATTTAAGGGGTTATTGAGATATATTAAGTTTTAACATGTCATCAGGAATGACCCATTGTACAAATATAGTTAAGTATAAAATTGAGATATTGAATAATTTGTTTTTCTAATTTAATAAAAATTTTCATTAATAGCTATAAGTGTTTGATTGCCAAAGTGGTTCACTTATAGTGATTAGTGAAATATTTTCTTATTCAGAATCATGGGATAGTACTATAATTATCTTATATAATTGCTTGTCCAAAGGGGACTATTATGTAAGATAATTTTGGTATGAGGCATAAGGCATCACGATTGGAAATATATTAATTTAGAAAGTCTATCTGCTCAAAAGGGATGGATTTTTGAAAATTGGATATTTTCATATTAGTCTCATGAGGAGAATACTTACTAATATATTATATTCTCTACTCAAAGAGATGAGTATGATGATGCACCTAGACTCTCCAGTTATTATAGCATATCAGGAATCATTGCTATTTACATTCTCTTTTAAATTATTCATTAGTTAATTATTGCATTTTGTCTTGAATAGTGACTTTTGCTATAAATGGTAATCAAGCTACCATTAAGATCCTACATGGATCCAACTATAAGAGATGGAATGAAGACCTAAATTTTTCCCTAGTTATAAGTGACATTAATATAGCCTTATGTATAGATCCGTTTGTAGCCATCACTGCTCAAAGTACTACTAAACAAAAAAAGTTGTTTGCTAAGTGGGATAGAGCAAATACCTAGTATGTGCCTACATGCTATTAAGAGATCTATCTCTGAGCATCTTTTGAGTGGGTCAAATGAGATTAAGAATGCTAAAGAACTTTATAATGCTGTTAGTCAAATATACCAAAAATCTAGCAAGTCTAAGGCTGGGAATCTTATGAGTGAGCTAACAAGTATGAGGTATGATTTTATTAGAAATGTTAGAGACTTCATCATGAAAATAGTCCACATCAAAAACAAATTAACTTTCCATGAAATCATCATACTTGACAAATTCATTGTTCACCATGCCATTAATTCTTTTCCTTATGAAATCACTCAAATTGCAGCTGCTTATAACACCATGAATGAAGTTTAGAGTATTAATGATCTTATATCCAATTGTGTTTCTTAAAAGGAGAAACTGAAAAGAGAGAGAAATGAAAGTTCCTTATTCACTACTAACTCCAAACCTAGCCACTAGAAAAATTGCAACAAGCCTAGGAAGTTTAGATCAAAAGTTCCTAATAAGTTTTAAGATAACAAAAGCCAAGGAAGAAATTAGACAAAAAGGGTAAGTGGTCTTAGAGCTATCATTAAGAAAGACAGTAATGTTTTTTTGTAAAAAGAAAGGTCATAAGAAATTCAAGTGACACAAATACAAATCTTAGTTAGAGAAAAAGGGTAAGCAAGAAGGTAATCCATTAGTTTTCATTTGTTTTGAATCTCATTTCGTTAGTGCACCATTAAATTCATGGTGGCTTGATAGTAGTGTGACTGTTCATGTTACTGTTACTTTGTAGGGGTTCAAAAGCAAATGGAAGTCAAGTGAGAAAGAGGCCAAGCTTAGAGTTGGAAATAATGCTGAAGTAGAAGTCAATTTTATAGGAACAATAGGTTTAAATTTAGAGTATGGTTTTGAACTTATTTTGGAAAATGTTTTCTATGTAACCTCCTTTAGGAGAAATTTAATTTCGGTTTCTATTTTGGATAAACATGGTTATCACTTTATTATTAAAAATGGAAAAGGTTGATTTATTTTTTAATTCTAAAATTGTTGGTGAATTAAAGCTAGTTGACAATTTATATAGATTATGTTTATCCTAAAATAATGAATACTGTAGTATGAATGTTGAAAACATAGTATCTAAGAGAACTTTAGTTAGTGAAAGTCTTTCTTGTTATGACATAAAAGATTGGATCACATCTCAAATGAGAGAATTAATAGATTGATAAAAGATGGTTCTTTACCTTCTCTTAATTTTGAAAACTTGGACACATGTGTTGATTGTATAAAGGGTAAGTTAACTAAGACTAAAAGTAAAGGTGCCACTTGAAGTTCTGACATTTTAGAAATTATGCATACTAATATTAGTGGATCATTTACTCCTACTGTATGTGGTAATAAATATTTTATTACCTTTATTGATGATTTTTCTCGTTATGGTTATATCTACCTAATTAAGGAGAAGTCTAATGCTTTTGAAAAATTTAAAATCTTTAAAATGGAGGTTGAGAAACAATTAGAAAAAGTCATCAAAATTGTCAAGTTTGATTGAGGTGGTGAATATTATGATAGATATGATACAAGAAAATAGGATAATTACCTAATATATTATGTTTGGTATTCTTGAGCAAAATGGTGTGGCCGAAAGATGAATCACACTCTTAAAGATATGTTGAGGAGCATGATAAGTAGAATCTTCTTGAATCTTTTTAGAGTGAAGTCATGAAATGTGCATTATATATATTGAATAAAGTACCTAGCAAAATTGTAGCAAAAACACCTTCTGAACTGTGGGCTAGTAGGATACCTAGCTTGAACCACTTTCGAGTTTGGGGATGTCTTATAGAAGTCAGAATTTATAATCCTTTTGAAAGGAAAAATGACCTTGATCTACTCGTTGCTACTTTATAGGATAACTAAACCATTCCAAAGGGTACAAATTCTAGTCTTAAACATAGAACTAAAATTGTGGAGTTATAGGTGGTAAAATTTTTGGAATAGGATATTGCAGATAAAAGCATCATAAAAGTTGCGAATGAGAATGAGCTTGTAAAATATATCACTTTTCGTTTGCAAAATCCACAAAGTCTTGCAGTACTAGTAGATATTGAAAGAGAAGATAATGTGTAGTAGAATATAGATCCTCTCCCTCTTGCTCATCCTCCTAATTGAATTCTTGATCCTGTTAATGTAACTCAAGCTCAGGGGAATGAAGTTAAGATGCCTTTGAGAAGATCCACTAGACAAAGAAGATATGTAATATCTAATGATTACTTAGTTTTTCTTGGAGAGAGTGACTATGATATTAGTCATGTTGTTGATCCTATGGCTTTCAAAGATGTAATAACTAGTCCACAGTCTGATATGTGGATGGATGCAATGAAAGAAGAAATGAATTCTATGGTTCAGAATAGTGTTTGGGAGCTTGTTGAGCTTCTAAAAGGATGTAAACCTATTGGTTGTAAATGGGTGTACAAAACTAAGAAAGACTTTAAGGGAAATGTTGAAAGGCTTAAAGCTAGATTGGTGGTAAAATAATTTAGTCAAAAAGAAGGAGTGGACTACAATGAGACCTTTTCACTAGTGTCATCTAAGGATTCTCTTAGAATTATCATGGCCTTGGTAGCACAATATATGGATGTAAAGACAACCTTTTTGAATGGGGATTTGAGAGAAAAAGTTTATATGGTATAACTAGAAGGTTTTCAAGAACCTGAAAAATAACACTTAGTGTGTCGGCTTAAAAAGTCTATTTATAGGCTTAAACAAGCTTCCAGGCAATGGTATTTTAAATTTGATGAGGTAATTGCTTCCATGGGCTTTGAAGAAAATACATTTGATCAGTACATATACCTTAAGATCAGTAGAGGTAAGTACATTTTTCTTGTCCTCTGTATGGATGATATTCTATTAGCTAGTAATGATAATGGATTGTTGCATCAGACTAAACGATCATTGCCCAAGATTTTTGACATAAAAGATCTTGGAAATGCTTCATTTGTTCTTGGAATAAAGATCTACAGAGATTGATCTAGAGGTTTGTTGGGACTTTCCTAAAAATCTTACATTGATTGTATACTTGCTAGATTTAACATGCAAAATTGTAAAGGTGGGGATGCACCTATTATAAAAGGTGACAAACTTAACCTTAGTCAATGTCCCAATAATGATTTAGAAAGAGAAATAATGAAAAATATACCTTATTCTAGTGCAGTAAGGAGTCTTATGTATGCACAGGTCTGCATTAGGTTAGACGTTGCATTTGTAGTGGGAGTTCTTGGTAGGTATCTTTCTAACCCTGGCATGGATCATTAGGTTACTATCAAAAGTGTTAAGGTACTTATAAAAGATGAAAGATTATATGCTAGTTTATAGAAAAGTTAACAATCTTGACATTGTTAGATACACAGGTTCTGACTTTGTTGGATGATATGAAATCCACCTCAGGATACATTTCTATGTTAGCTAGAGGATTTATATCTTGGAAGAGTGTGAAACAAACACTCTTATCTTCTACTATGCAAGCTGAGTTTGTTGCATGTTATGGAGTAGCCATGCAAGCTATTTGGCTAAAGAATCTTATCACTAGTCTTCACATTGTTGATTCTATCTCTAATCCACTAAGAATTTATTGTGATAATAAATCTATTGTGTTGTTTTCCAAAAACAATAAAACTACATGTGGGTCTAAGCATTTGGACATAAAGTATCTTAAGGTTAGAGATTTTGTGAAAAATGGTGACATTATTGTAGAGCATATTGATATAAACAACATGATTGTTGATCCTCTAACTAAAGGATTAAGACTTATAGTTTTTAGCAAACATGTTGAAAGTATAGGTGTTTTGGGATCTTTTGATGTATTTAATTAGTGGGAGCATATTTTCTATATTTGATACTCTCATGTTATAAGTTATTGGATCCTCTTTTCTATGAGATATTTAATTTCATTGATGATCATCATGAAATGGATATTCTATGCTATTATATGTTCTTACTTGCACATGTACTTTTAGGTATTGAAATTTTGTTTCTTAAGACTGATGTTTGTCTTAAGTATGACTTTGACATCAAGAAAGTATATCTCATAAAATGACACCATTGAAGAATCTCAAGAATATGGATGAGACATATATATAGCATATGGATTTCTCATCAAGTTTAGAGAAATCATGAAGGGTTGATAATGAAAATAGCATGTTGGATCACATTTGGTGTTATTTTCTTAGTACACATCCATACTAAAATCCATTGTCAATATAGTCACTAGCACTTACAACCATAGATTGCTCCTATGTCAATAAAGAGCATAAAGGCCGCCATGATTTAATGTTAGTTAGCTATATTAGATAGGATTGTTGTGATGTTGTTTGAAAAGGCTAAATTGTTTTTAATTGTGGCCATATAAAAGTCTTTAATCAATTAATTTGAAGTCTCATTTTCAAAATGTATTTTGTTAAAATTCTTATAAAACCTAATTAATATTGCTCGAGTGGGAGAATGTTAGAATTTTTCATAAAGTGAGCTACTATTAATTGGTAATTTTAATTTAATAAAATTGATTGATTAAAATTTAACCCAATTGTGAGACATACATGAAACCTATTTTTAAATTGTGATATTAAAGACATGGGCTTAGCACATTTATATAGTTTAGTGTAGTTTGGCGGTTGTGTAAGTTCAAAGGCTCAGTAATCCTTTTATAGGAAGGATTAATAGGGTTTTATAAATAAGAACTTCACTTCTCATATATATGGTTTCTACCCATTGAAAGCTGCTATCAAAGAGAAGAGTGGAGATGAAGATCTAATTAAGGAGAATTCATTAGCTTCCACTAAATTCAATTATAGCTGCAAATCTATTAGGTAAGTAAATATAAATTTTATATTTATGATATTCTAATTATCATATATGATATCCTAAATTTAAAGTTTCTTACATAAGATATATAGCATTGATGTGACTTAGCAATTATATATGGAACTCAATGTACATTATATTAACATATATTTAAACAAAAAAAAAATATTGTTCTTCGTATGAATTTTGCATGTTTCCCAATTCAACTATGTTTACCTGAATGACAAACGTGAATAAGCCACCACAACTGAGCCCAGCAAAAAACACTCAGAAGATATATCTTGCCTTTAATCAATATCATGTCATCTGTAAATGAATCAAAGTGATTCTAATTCCAAATTGGCTGTTCTCGAGAAACATAGATGGGCAAAATCAGAAACAAGGATGAGCATTGTTTATCATTTCTCTGTTAATTTTAATGAAAATAATTCCCACTAGAACATATAAATTAGTAAGATATTATATTTAGAAATAAAATATTAAAATATATTTGAAATGTCAGCAGCATACATTTTTACAATGAATATTGAATAATAATTCACAATCTTCTTCGGATATAATTATATACATTACAACTCATCAGATAGCGAACAACAATAACTCCTTTTATGAGTCTTAGTTATTGAAAAATGCATTTAAGGAAAAATCTTTATCCAACATAAAGTGACCGTTTTCAAATCAACAGGGAGTTTGAGAATAACAATCCTCTTTATAACATGTAATAATTTGGACCTAATGAAACTGTTTATATTTAAATTAAATTATTGAATTAAAAAATTCAAAATAAATTAAGTCTAACATTCTCAGGATTTGTGCTTATAAAATGTTTAAACCTGAAAACAGCCCACTATCAAACAATATCATTACTGCACTATCAGTAGATTCAGTTCCTAACCAAGGCCGCTGCTACAAAAGCTCTTGGGTTTCTTACTCCAAGAGAGATCGCTCGGCTGCGAAAATATATGACAATCACCGCAGGGGTGTAACTAGAAAAATATTTTAGGGGTCAACTAAATATATATGTGTTATGAACAAAACATTTTAAACTTAAAATAAAACTAAAAAAAACTAAAAAAAATTAAGTTATATATTAAAAAATAATTTATTTTAATGTTAGATATAGTTTTATTCATCTCTAAATTATATAAATATATTTCAAAAGTGTTAAATTAATTATTTGTAAATATATATAGTTATCAAAATTTAAAATTTTAAAATAAGTATTTAAGTCAAAATTTTTTAAAATAAACAACATAATAAATTAGTTTAAATTTAGTTAAAGAGGGTAAAAAATAAAGAAATTACTTTTGAATGATAGAGTCATTAATAATAAGTTTATTATTTTTTTTTATAATAATAGGAGTGATTAACCTTCATTATCTAATTCTAGACTTTGGTTTGAATATAAGGATAACTCGCCTTCCATTCATTTGGCACATTTGGAGATGTTGTAATTCTTGTTGAAGGGCTTGCCCGTTCTAATATCTTTGATTTTACATATTAATGAGTCCTTTAATAAGAATTCTTCTGAATGTAAGACTTACCAATATATAAAAGCAAAGATGTCAAAGGAGGCAATTCCTTTGACAGGAATCCTATCCTTTCTATATGTGCTTAGGGAGATGGAAGGTGAGTTCTTTTAAAATTTGATTAACACTCTTATTTTGGTAGTAGAAGCAAATATATTGCTTAGACTTGTAATGTTGAATAGGATGATCTATATCCTCTAACTTAGAAGCTCTCTAGAAATATGAAAAAAAAAATTAAAATTCTTCATTAGAATTAAAATCGAGGGCTACCTACTTTTTCCTGTTCATTGTAAGGATGACACAAATTTGTGTAAGGGCACCATATGAAGGAATTATGAGGAGAAGATAATTCCAAATGCATATATTCATTTCTATTGTATATTTATAGTAAATAACAAGTTTATTGTTCATTGAAAATTATAGTATTTTTGGTATATATGTTGATGTAATAATATGAAAATAAATAATATTGTAGAATATATTTTTATAGTAGATTGTGTCCTTTTTCATTTGTTTCTACATTTACATTCTATTTATTATTATTTTTATTTATTTAATTATATAAGAAAAATATTATAAGATAGTTTTTTAATTCTATCAATTTCATTTAGAGCAAGTTCAATCATAAAAAAAAAAATTTGGTAGTTCAAAAAATGACATTGATGTTTTTATGAAATTTATACTAAGTTATAAAATTGTTGCTTCAAAGAGTATAGAAAAAGTTCCCCAAACAAAAGATATCAAATTTTCAATTAACCAATATTAAAGTATCATAATGTCAATTTTTATTTAATAACTAACACTAAACATGATTTAATAGGACAATATCATCTTATTATAGATAATGGTGTTTTTTAGACTTAACTAACATCTAATATTTGACATGGTTTACTTGAGCTACTTTTAGATGTCAATGATTTTTAGTAACTAACATCGAAACTTCTATCTCCCAACATGACTTGAAAATAAAAAGAGTGAAACATGAGAAAAGTTGAAAACAAAAAGAGTAATTGATGCCATCTATAAATTTTATCCTAAAACTCTTTTAATCTTAAAATAATTTTCAACCTTAAGGTGATTCTCTATGACTTTGCATTTATGCTTATCCATTATTTTGCAGCATTAAAACTTTGTTAGCTTGTCGTTAAATATATGAGGTTTAATGCTCCCTAGAAAAACATAAAATATAAATGTAAAAATTTGATTAATTTTTATGATTGTTCTTGTAGTTTAGTTTCTATTTTTATAATTAATCATATTTTGTTGCCTGTTATTTTAATGCAACTTTTACAAGTTTGCATAGATAAGAAATTTAATTTTATTTATCTTCTTTGGTATTCGGTGGTATTATCTATCACTTGTTTATAAGAAATGTGTAACATCACACATCAAATTTTAATGAATGCTTATTACATTTGTGAGTATTAGGTTCAAGAGTACTTTTTAACGGAGTGCAAATCTTGCATATTGAGTAATGAATATCATGATGGATATAATGAAGCATCCATCTCTAGTTGGGGTATTGGACATAACCTTTTATTATTTTTAAACTTTTGTTATTCAATTTATTGTTTAAAATTGTTGAATTTGAGATTTTATTGTGTCATAGGAAATATAAGTTTATATTTCTAGTTGTGGTATTTTGTAAGGAGGAATATCGGATGAAGATGAAGGAGTGGAAAAGGAAGGATAGGGGGAGTGAGTTAGGGTTGAGAGGGGGTAAAAATACCTCATTAGTTATATAAAAATACCTCATTAGGGGAAAGTCTAAGTTGAAAGTGATTCAAAAATTGCTTTCAAGGTTATGTTGGGGACGACAGTGTAGCCATGGCAAGTATAGCAATTTTTGAACTAGTTAAATTTTTGGTCTAGCCAATTTCTAATGTATCTTCGTGCTGGTGTTCTTGAACAAGTAATGGGGGTACTACATGAGGCAACCAAGTGGGCTGAGCATGTAATTCATATCAGGTTAGGTAGTTTATCTTACATTCCTTGCTGATTGAGGATGATGTACTTTCTTATATTGCTCATCTTTAATATTAATGAAATTTCATTTTAGTAGGAAAAAAAAAACATTTACTAATAATAATACCAACAACTATTTGATTTAGTGGAAGCATGTTAAGACATATCATATTCAGTAAAGGGTTTAAGTTTGATCATTGGAGACGTCTCTATTAATAGAAGTTTATTGATTACTGTTTGAATAAAAATTAATTTCATACATGATAAAAAAAATATGAACAATGGCGACGCTTGAAACCAAGAAGATAAAATTTACAGGGATGAGATATAATTTATTAAAGATTTTAATAAATTTTTCTAAAATTTTTATAGGATTATATATGATTTTTTTTTAAAAAAAATCTTTAAATTCATAAGGCAAAATTTGTAAAGCCACCCTAAAACACAATGTGTAAGGAGATGCCAAAAAAATAATAAATAAATAAATAAAACACGCACGCACGAATGCTCGCACGCACACAATGATGCACCAAACCCATCAATTGGATTGCCATTATAACGGTAGGTTTGCTGTGACTATCGGACTCCACTCTTGTGCTTTTCATTGACTGTTCGTTCGGATACGTTTTATCGTTGTATCGCGCGATAGAGCAATGGTAATCGTTTTTATATAGAAATTATGTAAAAATTCTTTGGATAGAGCCCCGATTGTTTTTGCCATTGTTTGTAATCATAAAGAAAATGAAATCCAATTTAATTGTAAATAAATTCATAATGGAATGTTGCATTTTTTAATATGAAATCATTTACAAAATTATTTGAATTATATATATATTTAGTTAGTCATTAATTATTAAAATAAAGAAAATAGAACTTTCCATAATTTATGAAAAGTTGCTTACTTCTGCCCTTCAATAAGAAGAATTTCTTATGACATTTATAAATAAAAATACAAAACTATCCTAACTTAATTTTTCAAATGACCACTCATCTTTTGAAAATTATAATAAATATTTACTAAGGATTATTTTATTAAGTAAATAATAAATAGAATAAATATTATATTAAATTATAGAAAATAAAAATGTTACATATTATATCATAAATATAAATTGTAGATAAAGTCATAAATATTATTATAATAATAGAAATTTAGTTCTAACTATAATCATATTTATTTATTTATCTATAATATTATATTATTTATTATTTTACATTTATTAATTTATCATTTATTATTTTTAATATCCAATTATAAAAATTAAAAATTAGATATTTTTATCTATTTTATATAAATTTGATTGAATTAATTACTTAATTAATATTTTTCTTCATATTCTATTTTAATTTTATTAAGATAATTTAGAATACACACACACACACTCCCCTATAAAAGACATTTTATTTTTCTTAAATCTATTCTATATTTTTATAGTAAATTCAAAAATAAAAAATTACAATTTAGAAAAATTATAATGGAAAGAGATTGGAAATATGATTAAAAATAACTAAAATATATCAATATTATTTATTTTTTAGTTTCATTTTTGAAGGATTTATAAGTTATTTTGATAATACTTTCCAGAAAATTCATAGAAAAATGTTAATCAAGTAATTTTGAGAACTTTCTAAAAGAATTTATTGGAGAATTTATTTTCTAAAAAATTTAACTTCTTGAAAAAGAAAACTTATTTCTTATGCAAATTAAACCACACCTAGATTTTATAATTGTATAAGAATTTGGTAGATGAAGTGCGTTCAAATTTTTTTTCAGGCCCATACAATAAATGTGCACACTTCAATAATGTGGATAGATTGTGGCACGCCGCACGCCTACCATTCCTCGCAAGAAAAGGAGAAGCCTACGATAGTTTACATATAAACCTAGAAGCATCCGTAGCTTGCAAACCAGTCACGATCATGACAGAAATTGTTCCCAAGAAGCTCCACATTGCTGTGTTCCCATGGCTAGCCTTTGGCCACATACTTCCATTCTTCGAGCTTTCCAAACTCATAGCTCAAAAGGGTCATCGAATTTCCTTCATTTCAACGCCGAGAAACCTCCGGCGTCTCTCAGAAATCCCTCCAAATCTTCAGTCTCTCATAAGTATGGTTGAAATCCCACTACCCCATGTGGGAAATCTGCCTGAAAATGCAGAGGCTACTATGGACATACCATCCCACCTTGTACCATATCTCAAGAAGGCTTTTGACGGCCTTGAAGAACCTTTAGGTAAGTTTCTAGAAAAATCTAGACCAGATTGGATTATATATGACTTTGGACCATACTGGCTGCCAGCAATTAGCACTAAGCTTGGCATCACAGGCATCTGGTTCAACATATTTAGTGCCTATGGTGTTTCATACGGAATTAGTACCCTGATTTTCAAGGAAACATCCTCCGAAGTACATCTTAGACCATTTGAGGACAAGACAATGTCCGACGATCACATTGAACGAAATGAATCCGGAGTCTCTGATGTTTTCCGAGTCCAAGAAATCCTTCGCGGAGCTGATGTTGTTGCCATTAGAAGTTGCAGCGAGATTGAAGGTGTGTCTTTGTCATTTCTTGAGAAACTCTGCAAAAAGCCAGTAATTCCAACTGGTTTATTACCCCCCTCTCTAAATTTCTCTGATGATGGAGAGGATGAAAACTGGCGCAAGATTTTTGGGTGGCTTGATAAACAAGAAAAGAATTCAGTGGTTTATGTAGCATTTGGAAGTGAAGTGACGCTAAGCAAAGAAGAATTCACAGAAATAGCCGTGGGATTAGATCTATCTGGTTTGTCCTATTTTTGGACACTAAAGAAGCAAAATAGCCCTTCCGGCCGCAGCGAACCGGCGGAGCTGCTTGAATTGTCCGAGCACCCATCAAATGGCCGCGGCTTTGTGTGGACGACATGGGCGCCTCAGCTGAGGATTCTGGGACACAAATCTATTGGGGGATTCTTGACTCACTGTGGATGGAGTTCCGTGATAGAAAGCCTTCAATTTGGATGTCCACTAATTATGTTACCTTTCCAGAATGAACAAGGGTTAGTTGCTAGGCTTATGGAGGGTAAAAAGGTAGGAGTTATGGTCCCGAAAAATGTGCAAGATGGAAAGTTCACAAGGGATTCAGTGGCTAAGTCGCTGAGGTCAGTGATATTGGAAGAAGAAGGTAAAGTTTACAGAAATGAAGCTGAGAAGTTGAGCAAGATATTTAGTGACAAAGAGTTACATCTCAAGTACTTAGATAAGTTTGTTGAGTATATGGAAACCCAAAGGCTCGAGTCTGGGGATTAGCTTTGATTCCGTTTCTCGACATATAAGTGATGTGATTCTTAATTCATGTATGGAAAAAATGGAAGCGATTGTGAAGAAATCTATCTTCTCTCCCTTATTTTCCTTTTTCAAGAATGATTGACTGTACTGGTGAATCCATAATTACTTTTAGGACAGAAGGAGTTTGGATTTTACAAATTACATTAATTAAATGTAAAGCAAGTTGAGGAGGTTAGTATTTGACTGAAGTAGACTTTTTGTTCTTTAATGGAATGTCTGTGACTAAAAAGAAAATGAAAAAGAAAATGGAGGGGTAATTCCTGAAGAATTATAAAAAATAAAAGGAAAATTACATTTTATTCATATTTGATTTTATTTTTCTTTACTTAATTCATTTGTAATTTTAAATGTTGTAAATCAATATGCTTTTAATCATTAATGTTTTATTCATCTACATTATTTTTAGTGCAAAATTTAAAAGAAAACTTACATGCACTGCATTTCATTTCTACTTCTCTAAATTTTAATTTAATTTTATGTTTGTTTGAAATTAATGATAAAAAATTTTAATTTAATTTGAAATTTATCTTTATAATTTAATTCATAATTACTTAATAGAAGGTGTTAAATTGAATTTTTAAGGGTGAATAAATATTCAATTGAGTTAAAATTAAAAGAAGTAAAAATTACATTAATATCTATGAAATTTTAGTTAAATTTCAGATAAAAATAATTTAAATGAATAAAATATTGACAATTAAAATCATATGAAAATGAACTATAATATTTAAAATCATAAATAAAATAAAATAAAATTAACGATGGATAAATTATAATTTTCTCGTAATAAAAAGTAAAACATTTCCTTCTCCTCCTTTTTTTCCCCTTCAAAATGGTCACCAGTTTCAAATATTATCTATTAGGCACATTTTATGGTGCAAGTGGTTCTGAAACCCTGGAAGACGTAGATATGAAAAAGATAAATTATACTCAGATTTCTTGAAATTTAGAATAAATACATGCAGCTCCTCTTCATTTTGCAAAATATACATTTATCTCCCCTATCTTTAACATAAATTTGGCACCATTAATTTTTTTTATTTTCCATTTTTACCCTTTTAGGTTGCATTGGAAACTTTAGTACGGATTTCTCAACAACCTTACTCAGGAAAAAGCAGTTTTACCAAATAAATATTCACATGTTTTTTTGAATTTGATGCAATCTAATAATTTATGTTACATGTATTATTTGAAATATGGATTAATTTTTTGGTATATTAATAGTACAATAAGACCCAGTATTATTTTAGATATTTTATTTTCAATTATATTTGATATTTGAATTTAAAATTTTGTGTATGCCCATTTATTAGATTATTACTTCTATCATTATAAAAAAATTAATTTCATCATATAAAATGAAAATTTATTATTCCTAAAAATTTGTTAAATGGATGAATAAAATATACATTTGAAACTGCAAGTCCTTTACAAAATAAATTTTATTACATGAAGCGAAAAAATAATAACATTAGAATGTATTGAATGAATTTCAATTTTAATTATGAAAAATTTATTAATGTTTTGATCTAATAAATTATTTTATTACTGAATTTTATTACGTAGCAAAATTTACGTGCAACAAGAAAAACTGAGCAAAAAGTACTTGCTATGTACATCTCACTCAATAACAAATAACCTCTATTCGATGATCAAATACGTGAATGCTGCAATGCCAAAAAAATGATTTTCTTATTATCGTATGCATGTTAACGTAGAATACGGCATCGGTGATTTTAGATGACCGACTTTTAGATAACCTATAACATTGGTGATTTACAGAACAAATATTTTAAAATATTCCAAATGTCTCCATAGAAGAAATGGAAAACTTTAACATGTCCATTTTGGGTTTGACCAGTGTCTAAATGAATAGCATTCATGGGATTGGAAAATCATGAAAACTTAACATGTCAACTTTAGATTTAACTAATGTCTAAATAGAATTCATTTGTGAGCTCATAAAAAAATGTGAAAACTCAAAATCCCAATTTTGTAAATAACTATCATCTAAGGGTATTTTAATCATTGTGTTAGTTCATGTAAAAAGTTTACATGTTAATTAAGTATTTAATCAATGTATTAAGGTTTAACAATTGCCACTTTCTTGAGGTATGATCAAACCTAAAATGTTGATTTTCTATTAATAATTGTTGTGTAAGTTTTTGCATAATATTTATAGATTTTGCTCTCACTACTCATTTGAAAATTTTTTGATGATGCCTTAATCTTCATTATCTAATTCAAGAATTTAGTTTGAATATAAGGATAATTCACCTTCCATTTCATTTGACACATTTGGAGATACTTTGATTCTTGTTGAATGACTTTCCTCCTCTAATATCTCTAGTTTCACATATTAACAAGTCCTTTGACAAGAATTCTTCTAAATGTGAGACTTACCAATATATAAAAGCAGGGATGTCAGAGGAGGCAATTCCTTTGACAAGAATCCTATCATCTCTACATGTGCTAGGGGAGATGGAAGGTGAGTTCTCTTCAAATTTGTTTGACGCTCTTGCATTGATAACGGAAGCAAATGTATTATTTCGACTTGTAATGCAAAATACAACGATCTATATCCTTTAACTTAAATGACCTCTAGAAATATTGAAAAAAAAAATTCTTTATCAGAATTAAAATTGAAGGTTATCTATTTTTCCTTTTCACTATAAGGATGACACAAATTTGTGTAAGGGTGTCATATGAAGGAATTATGAGTAGAGGATAATTATGAATGTATATTTTCATTTCTAGTGTATATTTATAGTAAATAACAAGTTTATTGTTCATTGAAAATTATAGTATTATTGGTGTATATGTTAATGTAATAATATGAAAATAAATAAAATTACAGAATATATTTTTGTAATAAATTGTATCCTTTCTCATTTTTTTCTACATTTACATTGTATCTATTGTTATTTTTATTTGTTTAATTGTATAAGAAAAATATTATAATACAAAAAATTTTAATTCTATCATTTTCAAATAGAACAATTTCCATTAAAAAAATTGTTCAAAAATGAGCTTGATGTTTTTATGAAATTTATACTTAAGTTATAAACTTTTTGCTTTAAAGAGTATGGAAAAAGTTTCCCAAACAAAAGATATCAATTTTTTAATTAACCAATGTTAAAATATTTTAATATCAAATTTTATCTAATAACCAAAATCAAACATTACTTAATATGATGACATTGCTTTATTGTGGATAATGGTATTTTTTGAACTTAACTGACATCTAATATTTTATGCAGTTTACCTAAACTATCTTTAGACATCAATGTTTTTTAGTAACTAACATGAAAACTTCTATCTCTTGACATGATTTGAAAATAAGAAGAGTTAAAATATGGGATAAGTTGGAACCAAAAAGAGGAAAGAACTAACAACATTTGTAAATTTCATCTTGAACCTCTTTCAACCCTAAAATGATTTTCCATCCAATGATGTTTGTTGACCTTCTAACTTTAAAATGATTCTTTATGATTTTACATTTATGGTTAACCATTATTTTGTAACATTGAAACTTTGTTAGTCCATTGTTAAATATGTAAGGTTTAGTACTCCCTAGAAAAACATAAAATATAAATATAAAGATTTGTTTAATTTTTATGTTTATTTTTGCAATTTAGTTCTTGGTTCATAATTGATTATATTTTGTTGCCTATCATTTTAATGCAACTTTTACAAGTTTGTATAGATAAAAAATTTAATTTTATTAATATTTTTTGGTATTCGATGATGTTATTTATTATTTTTTTATAAGAAATGTGTAATATCATAAATCAAAATTTAATGAATGCTTATTGCATTCGTAGGTATTAGATTCAAGAACACTTTCCAAGAGAATGCAAATCTTGTACATTGAGCAACAAGTATTATGACAAATTTAACGAAGCACCTATCTTTGATTGGGGTATGGATATAACCTTTTATCATTTTTGAACTTTTGTTATTCAATTTATCGTTTAAAATTATTAATTTTATAGTTTCAGAGAAAATATTAGTTTATATTTCTAGTTATGGTATACTGTAAGGAGGAATACTAGATGAATATGGAGGATGGGAGAGGGAAGAACAACGGGAGTGAATTGGGGTTAAGAGAGGGTAAAAATACCACATCAATTATGTAAAGAAACTAAATTGGTATTATAGATATTACATGTAAGCTTCTTTTATAAAAAAAATGGATGTGTAATGTTATTTTTCATGATGCTTCAAAAGAAACAATGTTGGTTGTTTTCGATATAACAATCAATATTATTATTGTTTATAATGGTTGTAAACCTATCATTAAAACTAATTTACAGTAATGCTCAATTAGACATTGGTTGAAAATTGATGTGTAATCCTCTAAAAACTCGACTTTTATTTGCAATTCTGTAGTAGTGGAAATAGTGAAGAAATGATCATGAGAATAAGGTTTGAAAATTTTAATTGGGCCTCCACTCTAAATGTGGAGCTATTAGCTATCCATAAGGAACTATTATTGGCTAAGAATTTGTCATAGCAAAGTCCAAGTTGAAAGTAATTCAAAAATTACTTTTGAGGCTTTGTTGGGAGCTACATGTGCCCTGGGAGAGTATAGTAATTGTGTACTAGTTAAGTTTTTGTTTAAGTCAATTTCTAATGTATCTTTGTCCTAATGTTCTTGAACACGTAATGGGGTGGTCCATGAGGCAACCAAATGGGTTGAGCATGTAACTCATATTAGGTTGGATAGTTTATCTCACATTCCTCTTTGATTATGTATGTTGTACTTTATAATATTGCTCATCTTTACTATTAATAAAATTTCATTTTAGTAGAAATTTTTTTACTAATAATAATAATGCACTAATCCTTACCAACAATTAAGATATTTCATATTCAATAAAAGATTTTAAGTTTGATTATTGGAGATGTCTTTATTAGGAGAAGTTTATTTATTATTGTTCGAATAAAAGTTAATTTCATACATGATAAAAAAAAACATGAACAATGGTAAAGCTAAAGTCTAGAAGATAAAATTTAGAGGGGATGAGATATAATTTAGTAAAGATTTTAATAAACTTTTTTTATAAAAATTTATAGGATTATATATGATTTTTTCTTAAAATTCTTCAAATTCATAGGACAAAATTGGTAAAGCCACCCCAAAACACAATGGGTAAGGAGATGCCACAAAAAAATGAAAACACGCACACACACGGAAGAGAGACAAACACAATGATGCACCCGGCCATCGCCATTATAACGGTTGGTTTACTGTCACCGTCGAACTCCACTGTCGTGCTTTTCATTGACTGTTCGTTCGGATGCGCTATATCATTGTATCGCGCGATAGAGTAATGGTAATAATTCCTATATAGAAATTATATAAAATTTTTTTGGATAGAGCCCCGATTGTTGGAATCAAAATACCAATATAATTATTTAAAAATGAATTAATTATATTTTATAATATTTATTATTTATTTATATTATTAATATATGCTGTTCAATGAACTAAAAGAAAAAATAAATTTTAAAAAACCAATAAATTATACATTATTCTATGAAATTATCAAAGAAATTTTTTTAATAAATTAATACACTAAATGTCTCTAAAAGTGAGCTAGCTTATTAACAAAAATAAATTATAAATCAATTTATTTATTATATCAAATACTTTCATACCGTGTCTTACATAATGATTTTAGTTACGAAGATGAGAATTTACTATCATTCTTCCTTAAAAAAAATACTGATATAACTTCTTGTAAATTTTTTATATTAAGTTTTACAATTTTTAAACAAAAATTATAATTTTTATATAATTCGTAAACATTTTTGTATAATTATTATATTGTAACTTTTTGTGATAAAGGTATGGAGCCCCATTTTTATTTCCATGGAAAACTTGGATAGAAAAAGAATGGGAAATAATTTAATTCAAAATTGGCCATATCCCTTTTTTATTAAGTTATTTCAATAAAATGACGTATGAGATTAAAACTCTCATTTAACAAAAAGTTATGTTCTTTTATTTTATTTTTCAGTTTAGACAAATAAATAAAAATATTTTTATTTTTTTATTATTATAATTTTTATTTTTATTCTCATATTATTTTTTTTCTTTTTGTATCCAAGAAAAGATTATTTTTTAGGAAACGACGACTCAATGAGCTGAAGATCAAATTGCATTTGATGGAAGAGTCCAAGCCCCAAGTTCTGTTTCGATGGTCCCATAAAAATGATTAAATTATAAAAACAGAAAATCAAAATTTTACAATATTCATAACCATTTTATTGTTGTCATTGAAGTCTTCTTTTTTTAATCTGGAATCTTGTTCTCCTTTTTATCAGCTGAGATGAATCCAAAAATTTTAACTTCAAGAGCAATATACATCATAAAAAAGTAAAAATTTAACTATTAGAATAAATATTTTTTATATGTTTAATAGTGTAATAAATGAAATTTCAAATGTTTTAAAGCAATTTTTTTCTTATACATATATATATTCACATTCTTACAAAGAGTTCAGTAACATTCAATTTTTTTAAGTGGAACAAAAAATCATCTTAATTTCAAAAAGTAAAAATTAAGGGCATTTAAATAATTTTAATGCAAAAATTTAAATTTAAAATATTTAAAACAATTTTACTCATTTTCTTATAGTTTCATAGTAAATGCACATTAATTTAAGAAATTTTTTGTGATGATAAATTGACTTTAATACCACTTATAATTTTCTATTATTAAATTATAGTATAATTTTTTATTTAATTTAAAGAGTGAAAGTTACTATCTTTCACAAAAATTTGGAGGTTACCGATGCCCATATATATATGAAAAATAAAAAATTGAGTAATTTTCACAAAGAAATATAAATTTAAATATTTAAATCAATCACAATGGTTCTTTCTCACCACCCTTACTGATAATTTCTTCAGTTATTGTACATTTTGAGCCCTTCTCCCTTTTCAATTTAAAGATTGATCCGACTTCTAAAGCATCTATGAAAGCTTTCACTTTTTAATCTTTAACTCAATCATATGATTAACATTGATTAAAATTCTCACTTTTTAATCTTTTTCTCATTGTTTGTAATCATAAAGAAATTGAAATCCAATTTAATTGCAAATAAATTCATACTGAAATGTTGCATTTTTTAATACGAAACCATTTACGAATTGTTTGAATTATATATATATATATATATATATATATATATATATATATATATATATATATGTATATATATATTATAATTACGAACGTTGGGTCACACATTTAAAAGTGTGAAAATCATTTTGGAAGTTGTTTGGTTTGTGAAAGTAGTATTAGAAATGCAACTTTTTTGGAAAGTAAAAAATTCTTTACTTATTTAGTTGACCACTGACTATTAAAATATAAAAAGTAAAACTTCTCAGAATTTATGAAAAATCATTTACTTACAGCTCTCAATAAGAAGGACTTCTTATGTCATTATTAAATAGAAATGCAAAACTATCCTAACTTAATTTATCAAATTAACACTCATCTTTTGAAAACTATAATAAATATTTACTAATGATTATTAATTATACAATATAAAAATACTTATTAAAATATATAACTATTTTATTAATTATATAATAAATAGAATAAGTATTATATAAAATTATAGAAAATAAAAAAATTAAATATTATATCATAAATATAAATTGTAGATATAATCATAAATATTATTATAATAATAGAGTTTTAAATATAATTATATTTATTTATTTATCTATTATATTATATTATTTATTATTTTACATTTATTAACTTTATCATTTATTATTTTTAATATTTAATTAAAAATTTTAAAAATTAGATAGTTTTATCTACTTTATATAAATTTGATCGAATTAAGTACTTACTTAATATTTTTCTTTATATTTTATTTTAATCATATTAAGATAATTTAAGACATATATATATATATTGAACACATATATAACAGACATTTTCTTTAAAATCTATTCTACATCTTTATTGTAAATTAAAAAATAAAAAATTACTATTTAGAAAAATCATACTGGAAAGAGATTGGAAATATGATTAAAAATAATTAAAATATATCAATATTACTTATTTTTTATGTTTCAATTTTGGACGATTTATTAGTTATGTTGATAATATTTTCTAGAAAATTCAAGGAAAAGTGTGAATCAAACAATTTTGAAGATTTTTCAAAAAAAATTATAAAAAAATTATTTTGTAAAAAATGTAACTTCTTGACAAAAAAAAACCTTATTTCTTGTGCAAATTAAACCACTCCTAGATTTTACAATTGTATAAGAATATGATAGATGAAGTGTGTTCAAAATTTTTCTCAGGCCCATGCAATAAATCCGTAGCTTGCAAACCAGTCACGACCATGATGGAAATTCTTCCCAAGCAGCTCCACATTGCTGTGTTCCCATGGCTAGCTTTTGGCCACATATTTCCATTCTTTGAGCGTTCCAAACTCATAGCTCAAAAGGGTCATCGGATATTTCCTTCATTTCAACGCTGAGAAACCTCCGGCGTCTCTCAGAAATCCCTCCAAATCTTCAGCCTCTCATAAATGTGGTTGAAATCCCACTACCCCATGTGGAAAATCTACCTGAAAATGCAGAGGCTACTATGGACATACCATCCCACCTTGTACCATATCTCAAGAAGGCTTTTGATGGCCTTGAAGAACCTTTAGGTAAGTTTCTAGAAAAATCTAGACCAGATTGGATTATATATGACTTTGCACCATACTGGTTGCCAGCAATTAGCACTAAACTTGGCATCACAGGCATCTGGTTCAACATACTTAGTGCCTATGGTCTTTCATACGGAATTAGTACACTGATTTTCAAGGAAAAATCCTCCGAACTACATCTTAGACCCTTTGAGGACAAGAGAATGGCCGACGATCACATTGATCGAAATGAATCCGGAGTCTCTGATGTTTTCCGAGTCCAAGAAATCCTTCCGGCCGGTTTTTGGACACCAAAGAAGCAAAATAGACCTTCCGGCGGCAGCGAGCCGGCTGACCTGCTTGAATTGTCCGGGCAACCATCTAATGGCCCCGGCTTTGTGTGGACGACATGGGCGCCTCAGCTGGGGATTCTGGGACACAAATCTATTGAGGGATTCTTGACTGACTGTGGATGGAGTTCAGTGATAGAAAGCCTTCAATTTGGATGTCCACTAATTATGTTACCCTTCCAGAATGAACAAGGGTTAGTTGCTAGGCTTATGGAGGGTAAAAAGGTGGGAATTATGGTCCCATGAAATGTGCAAGACGGAATGTTCACAAGGGATTCAGTGGCTAAGTCACTGAGATCAGTGATATTGGAAGAAGAAGGTAAAGTTTACAGAAATGAAGCTGAGAAGTTGAGCAAGATATTTAGTGATAAAGAGTTACATCTCAAGTACTTAGATAAGTTTGTTGAGTATATGGAAACCCAAAGGCTCGAGTATGAGGATTTGCTTTGATTCCCTTTTCAAGAATGTTTGATTGTACCAATGAATCTATAATTATCTTAGGGTAAAAGGAGTTTTGATTCTGCAGATTACATTAAATAAAAGTAAAGCAAGTTGATGAGGCGAGTATTTGACTGAAGTAGACTTTTTGTTTTTTAATGGAATGCCTGTGACTAAAAGAAAATGAAAAAGAAAGTGGAGTGATAATTTCCTAAAAATAATAAAAAATAAAAGGAAAACTTATACTTTATTTATATTTTATTTTACTTTTCTTGGCTTAATTCATAAATGATTTTAAATGTTGCAAATCACATGTACTTTCAATTATTATTATTTTACCTATCTAAATTATTTTAAATCCAAAATTTAATAGAAAACTTACAAGCATTGCATTTCATTTCTACTTCCCTAAATTTTAACTCAATTTGTAATTTATTTCAAATTAAATGGTAGAAGAATTCAAATTTTAGTAAAAATTTATCTTTTATAATTTAATTCATAATTATTTAATAAAAGGTTTTAAATTGGATTTTTAAGGGTAAATTAATTCTAAATGAATATCAAATTGAATTAAAATTAAAAGAAGTAAAGATTACATGTAATAAGTATGAAATTTTAGTTAAATTTAAGATAAAAATAATTTAAATGAGTAAAATATTAACAATTAAAATCATATGTAAATGAATCATAATATTTTAAATTATAAATAAAATAAAATAGAACAAAAATTTTCTCATAATAAAAAATAAAACATTTCCTTATCCTCTTTTTTTTTTTCCTCAAAATGATAATGAGTTTCAAATATTATCTATTAGGCACATTCTATGGTGCAGGTGGTTTTAGAACTCTGGAAGACCTGGATAAGAAAAAGATGAATTATACTCAAATTTCTTGTAATTTATGATAAATACATGTAGCTCCTCTCCACTTTGACAAATATACATTTATATCCCCTATCTTTATCAGAAATTTGACAGCATTAATTTTTTTATTAATTTTCATTTTTACCCTTTTAGGTTGCGCTGCAAACTTTAGTACGGATTTCTCAACAATCTTACTCCGGAAAAAGTAGTTTCACCAAATAAATATTCACATTTTTTTTGAATTTGATGCAAAATAATAATTTATGTAAGATATATTATTTGAAATATGAATTAATTTTTTTTATATTAATAGTACAATAACACTTGATGTTAATTTAGGTATTTTACTTTCCATTTATTTGATATTCAAATTTAGGATTTTGCGTATGCACATTAATTAAATTATCACTTATATCTGTATAAAAAAAGTAATTTCATCATATGAAATAAAATTTATTATTTCTAGAATTGGTTAAACGGATAAATAAAATACACATTTGAAACTGCAAGTTCTTGGCAAAATTAATTTTATTACATGCGGTGAAAAAATGATATCATTTGAATGTATTGAATGGATTCTAATTTTAATTATGAAAACTTTGTTAATGTTTTGATCAAATAAATTATTTTATTACTGAATTTTCCTTTTTATTTCCTTAAAATACAATTCCTTTTTTATTTTTCTTTTCCAAGTTCTTGTATTTCCTCCCCAAACGCTCAGATCCGGATTTTCTGGAGCGTTCAGTATCCTCTTCCGAGCTCTGTGCAACCTCTTATGTTTCCTCCCTGCACGCTACCCAGCTCCAATAGAATCTTGCTCTACTCCGATCTTCATCTTCCTTTGTGGTTGATAGCTATGGATCCAACCTCAGGAAAATTTGATTCTGGGCGTTCCACCATGGATGTTTTAGAAAATATATTTGGGTAGTGTTATGGAGAGTTAGTTTATCGAGAAGTTGAGTATTTCATTATTGGATTGTAATTTTTGAATATTAAAACCCATGAATTAAAATTAAAATTATAAATTTTAATGCATTAAAAGCAGTTTAATTATTGAACTCCTCATAAGTCATAACTTTATCCAATGCATTAATAGTGTGAGTCTTAGACTCTCTCCTTTGTTGCCAAAGTCTTCAACTTTTTGATCAATACTAGGGTTTTTATTTGCTTCAATATCCTGAATGAAATACACTAGGGAATCAAAATGGTTCTGAAAACTTGTAAACAATTCAGGAAAGTAGGATAAAAAATCGAATTATTTAAAATTAGTTTTTATTTGTTCCTTTGCTTTGATTTCTTAATGCTGAATTTTATAGTTTCCTTGTGGACTGATAAACATGAGAAAGTGATCCGCTGGGTTGAAGTGTTTGCATTGCCCGGGATTAGGGTAAAAATGCAGTCTCAGTAGAATCAAAATAAGGTTAAAAATGAAAAATTCATAAATGATACTGATGGTATTAAGGTTCCATTAGTCACAAGGGGTGTGAGTGTATGTTTTACAAAATGCAGGGGGAGCTATGTGTATTTAGGCTAAACTTCAGTTATAATGTATTCACTGTAATTTCCCTTCCATGCAGCCCTCCTGAATTTTGCATTTCCCCGTCTGAATTTGCCCAGGCGATAATTTTGATTTTAACTTTTATAACTCTATACTTTAGCTAATATTTCTTCTCTTTTTATTTTGCCTCATTGCATGTTTTTCATCTTTTCCGTTTTAATTTAATGTTTATTATTTACGGTTTAAATCATAATATTACTCAGTGGTATACACACAACATCATATTTTACTTTTGTTATAAAATATTCTAAATAAGCTAAAAGATTTAAATTAGTTGAATTGGTTAACTATACTTTTTTTAACTATTATATTACTTTATCACTTGTCATTGTTTCTCTTCATTCTATTTCTTTCATTGAGTACTTCTCTTATTATTTTTTTGTCCTTTTCATGTTTACTACTATTTTTTTTACAATATATGTTAAATATCAGAAAGTAGTCTAGATATATATATTTAATTTTATTATAAAATATTCTAAATAAGTTAAATTTCATATATAAGAAATAATAATTGACATGATTAATTGCACATTCTATTATTTAATAAAAATAGTTAAAAACTAAATTTAAATTTATTTATTTCATTTTCAATATTTTTGTGATACCAAATTTTAAGTACTATATTTTAAATTGAATATTCATTAATTGTGATTTTCAACATTATTATTTTCATTTTAAATAAATTACATTTAATTTCATTAAATTATTTAATTATATATTTTATTTTCAACTCTCATATTACTTTACACTTTTCTCATTCTTTCTTTTCTACTTATTTGAACATTAATGCATAAAAGACATAAAAGAAGTTTAATAGTTACATATATTTTGATAATAATTTTTTAAAATTAAAATAAAAAATATTGTACTTAAAATTTTTAGTTAATTAACTTTTAAGAGCATAAATAACTAAATCTGTTAATTGTGCTTACTCTGCTTTTTAACTTTCTATGACTTCTTTTAATTTTAACAGTGCTTACTTTACTTCTACGCGTTACACAGAAATATGAACACTTCTCTCACAATTACATGTCACAAAGACAGTAGCTCTTTTGCCACAAATTTTGAATTTTTTGCCACGTTACTCGCTGAAGTTAACTTTATCAATGTTGCCATCACTTCTTTAGGAAATAAAAAACTAGTTTATTTTTTTTTCGTCTCATTCATTCAGCGTCACACATTTAGATGCACATCATCCTTCTTTTTCACTTCACTTCACCTTTTTGCCACACTGATTTTTCTTTGCAAACTCTACGTGAGGCATCTTCATTTTGTTCTTTTTCACTTCCCTCCAAATATTTACATTTTGTTTGCATGTTGCGAGATCAAAATTTAAGCTTAAAAGAAGCTTTCTTACTGAAATTGAGTCCAGCTATTGGTGTTGAAGCTCTGGTGAAAATGTTGAATGTCCCTTTCTCTGGCGAGCTTTTGTAACGGTTGCCTTTGTTGGAGTTCAAATCTATCACTGCTCTTATAGAGTCCATCTATGGCTTGAAAATCCTTTCCTTTTCAGCCCCGTAGCACTATACCATATCGAAAGCTTTCTACATGCATTAAGCGAATAACTTATTTAGACAGATCAATAAAATGCATGACGAATAATATGTACAAAACAAATAAAAGTAATAAGCATACTCATGGATTTATAACATGATTTCAACATTACTAGCTTTAAAACACATATAGTAGTCATTATATTTTCAAATTGTAAGTATAATGCTAATTCTCTTCCATAAGCTCCTTAACCCCCATCATCTAGTAATGTATAAACAACTTTTCTTGATGAAAACATGCCCTCAAGAGTTATGAGTTATGAAAAATAAGGCAAATAGTTGATTATTTGGTTATTGGAATAAGTAAAAAGAAGAGAAAAACTTCCCTTTTTTATTTCATTTGCTCTATGTTCTATTGTTTTGTTTCCCTCTTAGCCTTCCTTTTTTTCTCATTACCACAAAAATGGGATTTCACATCAATTATTTAACAAGATGTTGGTTATGAATTGACGTATATACAAGCTATATTGTATGTTAGACAATTCCACATCAATTTAATAATCGAGGTAAAATAATGTCAATTTCCATATATACAAAATCATTGTCATTTCTTCAGGGGAAATACTCAAAGACACTTAATAACATTAAACATCATTTCTTTTAATAATCAATTGACATCTAATTTCATATACCATTTCAATTGTTAAAAATAATTGATGTCGTATATCATACCTCCCTCACAACCCTTAGCCTCTCTCCTAGTTCTTCACTCCTTGGTCTTTCATATTCTCCTTATATTCCTTTTTACAAAGCACCCTAACTAGAATAGAAATCAATATCTCCCATGACTTGACAATATTATCCTAATTTCAATAATTTTAAGAAATAAGTTGTGTAACAAAAGTTTGAAAATAGTGAAAGATTATCTCAGTTAAAGATGAGTATTTCAATTCACTAAATTTCTCTTCATATCCATTGCTTAATATGAGGTTAACACTCCCTAGAAAAGCACTCTTGAATCTAATATCTCCAAATTCAATGAGCACTTATTAAAAATCTTATGTGTGATATTATACCGAATGACAAAAAAAGATGATTAAAATCAAATTTTTTACTTCTATAAACCTATAAAAGTTGCATAAGAAAAAAGACAACAAAAGATGATTAATCATAAAATTATAAATTAAATTACAAGAATAAACACAAAAACTTAAAAAAAAAATCCTTACTTTTATATTTTGCATTTTTTCAAATTAGTGTGCAACCTCACAAATTTAGCAATAGGCCAACAAAATTTTAGTCTTGCAAAATAATTGGTAAGCATAAACACAAAATTAAAGACAATCATTTTAAAGTGGGAAGGTGAGCATATCTCATTAGAGAGATAATCATTTTAAGGTTGGAAGAACTCTGTGTTAGGATTCGGATCAACATACAAAGTAGAATTTTAAAATTTTGATCCAAAACCTTCCTAGGATCCATGCAAAAGTCATAAACTAGTATTAGAGTTTTACCTTATTTGTGCTCGTATTCTTTGTGAACGAATCCTTGAGAGACCGAGATGAATCAAATGCTAGGCGGAAGATATAGCGCCTCTACGGTATTCACACGGAGTGAACAATGACTTCTCCCCTCCACAAAGCTACTAGGATTTGTTTCTCTCACTAGGATTGTGTTTGGACATTTTCTAAAGTGATTTAGGGTTTGATTGAAGCCAATGTGTGTATCATAATGTGCTACCTTCAAGTCATTTTATAGAATTAAGGCATATCACAATCCTAGTCCCACTAGGATAATGCTTCAAAAAAAAATCCTAATCACACTAAATAACTATCACTTTATCCTTATTTTAGAGAGAGTAAGGAGAGATAGGACTTATCTATTAATTATCTAATATTAGAAAATAATAATATTATCTTATAATATAATTATCTAATATCTAATAATGTAATTATCTGATATTACTTTAATATCAAATAATATCACATAATATAATATATATATATATTACGTGAATAAATATATATTATCTTAATAATATATATATGCACAAAAATAAATTCAATTAATTAAATTTTAATTAGTCCAACTAAAACCTAATTAATTATTGTCTAATTCCTACTCTGTTTGTGTGACCCTATAGGTTCTTATTACGTTGATAATTACTCATTTTGGGCCATAAATAGTGAGCAGTATCTAGCAATACATCACTGCTATTCAAGTAGTAAGAATGTCTATAATTCGACATCTACCTAATATATGATTAACACTTTGCATCACAATCTCTTTTGTAATAATATCTAAATTAAACTGGAGGCATGGAGTGTGTCATTCTTGTCAATGTTCAATTTATATTTCTTGATACTGAGTAAACTTAAAATAAATGATCAATATCACATATTGATCCAATTGAGCATGACCATGCATTTATCAATATCACATATTGATCCAATTGAGCATGACCATGCATTTCTAAGTCTTACTCAATCAAGAGGCCCAAGGATATTTCTCTTTTATACAAAGGTAACAAAATCCCATCTACATCACTTACTTTCCTCTGCATGATTCGTGATACACCCAACCAATGCTCTACTTGTCATCTCGATTAAAGGTGACATAAGATGACATTAAAGTGAGTAACTCCTCATGTAGGGAACCATAGTGACTTCAGGTCAAAGGACTATACACATTTACGATCATATGAGAATAACTAATAACACATTTATCCATGCAGTATTCTCACAGTGAGTCAGTCCAGTACATCCAGTACATTATTCACTAACAATGTACTCATGTATTGACTTGATATCACATATCCATGATTTATAATCATTAGTCACTATACATGCTAGTCTCGATGTATTATTACTATCCTTTTCATAATAATACTTGACTAAGGGTATTTTAAGAATAGCAAAGCTGTTCCAAAGATAATTATTATATTTAAGTTATAATTTGTATAAAATAAAACAAAACAAAATATAATAATTATATTATCAAAATGAAACATAATACATTGTGTATTATTGCAATCATATATATATATATAAGTTTTTCATCTCGACTTTTTTTCTCACAATGGCTTTGAAGAAAAATGATGATCAATAAGATTTTGACCATTAACAGATCAGGTTATTATAATATCAAATCCAAACATGAATCACATTTGAATCACTTTATTGAGATTATTTACCTCGATAGAGTCATATTAATGCTACAATTACCATGGAAAAACTGATGGTGATTGTTTTTATGGTATCTTCGAAGTAGTTCTTGATGTTTATGGCAACCATGAATGTAATAGTACCTTCATTTGGCTTTCATATCCATGGCAATCATGAATGATAAAAAACTTATGAATAAAATTTTTTTATTAGCAAACCTTCATATAACTATTCTTTTTTGCTACTAATACTCTCAGATTCACCCTATGAATTAGCAACACATAAAAGAAATAAGATCATCTTTATCTATTTGTAAACAGTTATTTATTTGTAAATAGTTACTTGATACAATTTGTAGTTGAAAGAGGATGATAGCCAAGAAGCAATGACTTCCATCTCAATAGTTAATGATTAAGCATCATCAATCAAGTAATGTTCTCTTACGTAGTGAAAACATAAATGAAATGTGGAGTGAATGAGAAATTTTATAGGCAAAGAACTTAGATAACAGAAAAGAAGTTGAAAGTGGTAAAGAACTTACATAATAAATGGAGTGAAAGAGAAAATTTATAATCAAAGGAACAGCAACATATGTTGGTTATAGAATAAGAACCAATGTATAAATATTAAATATCTCAAAATGAAATGATTTGAATGCCTTTTGGATGATGGTTATAGGACATTGATGTCCTAACATGTTGACATGATATTTTCGTAGGGTTTTAGGTGTTGGTTATTATTAAAAAAAAACTAACTTCCTTTTACTCATTTATATTAATGTAATTTAAATATTACATCAAGTTTTAGAAAAAAATTTTAACTAGTGGAAAATAAATCAATCATTTTGTAAACTACTCATAAGATAAATGGCTTATTCTATTCTAAAAAGGACTAATTTTTGTAAGTTTGAAAAAGGAAAGGAGGTTAGTTTCAAAATTAATAAAGGATTTTTTTTAATTTTATTAAATATCATATATTTGTGATAAGTTATATGTTTTTTTATACGTTTTCCTTGCAACAATACAAATATTAACACATTGAAATTAAACCGGAAAAATATGAAAAAGAAGACATTGATAAAAGAAAAAATATTCTACAATTTTATTCATTCTATATATCATTACATAAAGAAATGCAAATTTACAAAATATTGCATAAGAAAAAAAAAGGAGGGCTTTAGTCTTCCACTCTCATTGCTAAACAAGAATGTCAATTCTCGTGGCTATCATCCAAAAATTACTTGTAATGTCTATTAAATTTTGATATCAGTATACCATGGATCTTTGCTATACATTTGCCTCCATTACTAACATCAACCTCTACTTGAGAAAGTGAAAATTAGCTCGCACTCCATCTCATCTGAAAACATTAGTTGTTAAAGGATAAAATAGCCATAATCACATTCTATAATGCCTCCAAAGGTGTTAGATGAGATAGAGGGGGAGCTAATTTCTTCATCCTTCAACAAAAACTAAAGTTAGGTTTTCAGATGGGGAGTGAACATGAAATATATACACAATAAAAAAAATTATAAAAATTAGTTATCTACTCAAAACCAATATCTTAGACATATGTATTTATCAATAAGTGGCAATTACATTACCCAATGAAAAATTTGAAATCCCTTTAGATGTTGGTTAGCAATATAACCAACATGTAAATGTTTTTATCTACTAGAATTATCTTTGAAATGTCTTTTGGACAACAGTTACCTAAGTTAATTGTTATCTTAAATTTTTATTTAAATTTTAAAAATGCCACCTTGTAATTCTAGGTGTTGATTTTTATTAAGATCATTGTCTTATATTTTACAATAATTTCAAAAATGTTATTGCATTTATATAGATGTTTGTTTAACTTATGATTGACATAGAATTGCATTTCTATAGTAGTAAATATTACAATTTTTATTTAAAAGTTTTCATAATAATATGTAATTTAATAAAAGGGATAATTAAGTGTATGATATATGTTAATTCCTATGTTTTAACATTTAAAAGGACCAAATCTATTAATGTGGGTGGGGGAGAGTGGAAAGGAAGGTCATGTCTTGACCTTCTTTTTGTTGGGGAGTTTTTATTAAAGAGAGTAAAAGATTAAAGATTCTTGACTAATTCTCTAAGTTCCTCCAATACTAACTATTTTGTATTCCAATTTAAGGAATTTTTTAGGATTGTCTAAACATTTAAACAATGGGATGGAATGTCATGGATTAACAATGTCTTCCTTCCCTTTCTATCCATTATCTTCCTCTCATTTCCTCTCCTAACTCTTAAATATACCACGAGCTTTCAAAGTTACCACCTCAAAATTGAAGATTTTTTCCCCTATCTTCTACAAAAATAATTTTATTTGTGTGTATGCAGTTACATAACTTGAAAATGTCTAAAATTTGCACTTCCTTGCCATTAATATACGTTAGAAAAAAAAGTGCGATGGAAACTAACATTCACTACCTTGAAAAGAAAAAAAGTTGTGAATTTGTTTTATTATTCACTCACTTGTATACGAAAAAATAAGACTATCTAGGAAATATATTTTCCCACAAAATAAATGAGTCTAAGATTCTCCTCTATCATTATTGAGGTGCTAATGACCTTGCTTTGCAGTTTTGTTTTTTTGTCTAGCATCCACAGTCTAGTTATCGATTTAGGTTGAGGGACGTGTCACCCTTTAATCCACACCACACCAACCACCTGTATTCTCAGAATATGGATTTTTGGTTTGCGAATCTAAGTACCATATCTGCTTTTGGAAAGATCTAGGGAAGACACCATGTGCTTTTTTGTCATGACCCAGCTGGCCACAATTATAACAAAAATTCTGTCTCTTATATCACAACTAACTGGTCAAGAAGTATCTGGTTTGCATCAGGCTTGCAATTTGTATCTGGAAAAGTACAAGTATTTAAGAAAATCCTCTATTGTGTTGCAGCCATTGCTCAATCAAGATAATGTTTGATTACAATCTTTTAATTTATGCTAGGCCATTTGAAAAGTGGGAAACGGCATAATGTTTGATCAAAAGGTTCCAAACCCTGTTCTTGACTTTGGAAAAAGCAAAGTCAACTCAACAGGAACTCTTCTCAGCTCAATCTATTGATGTTTTGATGTATCAATCTCATGCAAATGATAACAAAACTTTTTCTTGGCAACCTCCTCCCGTTGATTCTTATACAATTAATATTGATGGAAAATTTGATAAAGAAAGGAGATTTGGCGCAATTTCTATTATTGTAAGGGATCACCAAGCTAATTTTGCTGCAGGGAAAGATCGGAAAATCATTGCAAGTTCTCCTCTCTCATGGCTGAGGCTAACGCTATGAGGGATTCGGTGTTGTTGTGCCAGATTTGAATTTTGGAGAAGGCATCAGTCTGATAATTTAGAGCTTGTTTCTAATTGTGTTAAAGGTAAATGTTACTCCCTCCATTCCTTCTAAAATACCTTTCTGAAGAAAAAAATTTATTTTTATTTATTGGTCATTTTAAGGATCATGATTGCATTTATTACCTTTTTTTAAACATTATCTCTGCTAATTAAATAAATACTTAACAATTTTACTTATCAAATGATTTTTAATGAAGCATATATTTATAAATTATAATTCATCTTTTTTAAAATAAAGATTATTTATTGTCTTCCTTAATCTTTATGTATTACACTTAAATAAGATATTAAATTTAAATAAGAGGGATTCTTGAGTACACTTTTTCTTGTACTCATTGCCACTCATGGGGGATTAGACATTATAATAAAGCCACGTGGCAAAATTAATACTTGTTTTAGGCTTTTCTTCTTAAAATAACAGTAAAAGTGTTTTTTATGTCTTATTTTATTATTTTAGATAAAATACATATAATTCTTCATATTATATTTCATGTATAAAAATTTATAAGATTTTAAAATATGTAATTAAATATTTAAATTATGCATATTTTATTAATTTTTTTTTGTTATCTCTTCTTTCAAATCCTTAACATTAAAAGTGGTTTCAGTTTTTTTTAGTGTGCTTGATTATTCAAAAATTAACTTTTTAAAATTAACTTCATTATCAAAATAGATTTTAAATTAAAAAATAAAAATTGGAAGTAATAATTTTCACCTTTTAAATTAATGATTAAATATTATCAAATATAAAATATTAATTTATAGTAATTTTTAAATTAATTATTCAAAATCAATTATTAGTAAAAAAATTCCAAAATAACTTTAAAATATTTTATTTTGTGCTTCATTTCATTTCATCTCGAATACTTTCCTTTCTTATATGTTCAGTTTTTTTAATTATCTTAAGACTCAATGGAATGAAGTAAAAAATGAAATATATTTTTTAAGTTGTTTGGTACAAGAAATAATTTGGAATATAATTGATTACAAATAATTAATTTAAAATTAATTATAAATTAATATTTTATATTGGATAATATTTCGATATTAACTTTGAAAGTAAAAATTATTACTTTTAATTTTTAATTTAAAATCAATTTTGAATGTAAAATTAAATTTGAAAAGTTAATTTTTGTATAATTAAGAATGCTAAAAAGATAATAGCAGAAACTCCTTTCATCATTGAGGATTAAGAAGAAAGCATAATAAAAATAATTTTTACACAATATGCATATTTTAAATATTTAACTACATATTTTAAAATACTATCAACCTTTTATACATGGAATATAATATAGAGTAATATGTAAATACATAATAAAAATAATTTTTAGACAACATGTATAATTTAAATATTTAACTACATATTTTAAAATACTATCAACCTATTATAATGAAATATAATATAGAGAGTAATATGTAAATACAAAATAATGAAGGAGTTTCTGCCATTATCTATTTAGTATTCTTAATTATACAAGAACTAACTTTTCAAAATTAATTTTACAATCGAAATTGATTTTAAATTAAAAATTAAAAGTAATAATTTTTAATTTCAAGTTAATGTCAAAATATTATCTACTATAAATATTATTTTATAATTAATTTTAAATTAATTATTCATAATCAATTATATTCCAAATTTTTTCTTACACAAAACAACGTAAAAAAAATTCATTTTTTTACTTCATTCCATTGCATCTTAAGATAATTAAAAAATTGAACATGTAAGAAAGGAAAGTATTCAAGATGAAATGAAATGAAGCATAGAATAAAATATTTTTTAAGTTATTTTGGAAATTTTTTACTAATAATTGATTATGAATAATTAATTTAAAAAGTTATTATAAATTAATATTTTATATGTGATAATATTTAAGCATTAACTTCAAAAGTGAAAATTATTACTTTCAATTTTTATTTTTTAATTTAGAATCTATTTTGATCATAAAGTTAATTTTAAAAAGTTAATTTTTGAATAATCAAGCACGCTAAAAAAAAGTAACTAAAACCAATTTTGGTTACTGCTGTTGTTTTTTTGTGTCACTTTTGGTTTCTTGTAACTATGTTCAATTCTTGTATAGTTGTTTTGTGGGCCTCGTGGAGCATTTTCAAGCCGTTTTCTGTTGTGGCAGCTTCTTTTTTTTTTCTATTTTTTTCCATAGCAGTGAAGACTTATTTGATATAAAGATGAAAAAAATTTATTATTAAAATAATTATTATACATAATTTGTTTTTGTTCGGGTAATATATAAAATAATCATTTTTAATGTTAAATTATTAAAAAATAAAATACACACAATTATATCATGATCACTAATTTTCTAATTTTTGTGATATTATTGGTTGTAAAAGAAAATATGCATAATATCTAATTTAATTTATGCATGTACTTATTTAATATATGCATTCTCATTTATTTAGATTGTTTTCAAAAAATAAGAAATTTTTTATAATTAAAAAGGATTTATATTTATTTTGATATTCACTAACTTAAAAAATTGTCAATAACTAAATTATGAAATTGTGATAATAGTTCATAAATTTAAAATAAAAAACGAGATGAGTATGGATATAAAATATGCCCAATTTTATCTTTAGAGGGACATAATTGAACAAATTAATCTTCATACAAAGATTAATAAATATTTCATAGAAATAAAATTGATACAAAATATTTTACAAGAATGAAATTGAAAATTTTAAATTTGTAAATACAAAAAAGTGCGGTTTGCTCTTGAAATTAAATCCTATTTTCAAAAAAGAACCCATTTGGTAGGAAGCAAGATCAAGTATCCCACGGGAGGGAGCAAATGAAATAATGAAAAACTTACTCCGCATATACAAGAGGAATATAGAATTAACCATATTGATCAGTTGTGACACAAGCCAAAGTAGTACTATCAACCCTGATAACATACCAATTTGAATGTACCCAAGTAATAATTGAGAAGCATGGAAAAGGTTTCAACATATTGCTCCAATGACTTTTCACATGTCACATAAAATGTATATACAACTATTAATTTAAAGTGCCTTTCAGAATTACTATCTGAAATCTAATTCACCAAGAAAGCACTAAGAAGAGTACCACCTTTGGGTATACTAGAAGAATAAAGCAGGGAAAATTGTCCAAATTCCCTGTAGAATTGAACGTATTGAGTTGGTTTTATATACTTAAATCATATATGAATTTCATTGTTCAATAATAGACAGTTTATTACCATCACAGTGCAACAGTAGCAAGTGCAAAGATAGGGCTCTCCCTAAAATGAAAACTAATTCCAAGCTGTCCTTGCAAGAACCAGAAAAGACAGTTTGTCAGTTATTACATTGAAAACTGGCCTTTTTCTCTTAAGTTAATAATCATATAAGGACGTAAGGATAAGGTGTATAACCATGAGAAATATCTTCAACCCTACTTCCATTCATATTTGGCAAGTAATAAGGTTTTTTAACATCATAATTAAATAAATATTAAAATTTAAAAGCTATTTTTTTATTTGTCAAAATACAAGGAATAATAATATTGAAACTATCAATACTATTGTGGGATAAAAAATATTTCTTATGAATATGAGTCACTTAAGGGAAAAAAAATCTTATGAATTGCGTGAATGGAATAAATTTACAAGATGTTTGCCTTTTCTTTTCCTTTGTTGGGTTCTATGTATATATATACACTAAGCATCGGTATTTTACCAATACTGAATAATTAAAATACTATGTTGGTCTCTCAAAAATGCAATTTGTTTTCAATTTGATCCTTATTTAATTTTTATTCTCAAATTGATCTTTGAAAATTTTAATTTCATTCAACTAAATCCTCTTAGCCGTCTAATACCAACATTTTTCAACAAAATTGAAGACATAAAAGTATAAAATATTATGTGACATCATCCAATACTTATTTAGCACAATTTATACGTTGTATTATTTATATGACTTTGATTTAAAAATAAAAAAATGTGATAATCATTTTAATTATATCATTTATTATAATATTGTATTAATTTAATTACTAAAATACTTTGTTTATACAAATCATATTTAGTATTTATGCAAACATTAAATGACTTAAAGTTTAAATTTGAGCTTCTATGTTATTATTTCATGAGGTATATGGGGAGGATTTAATTAATGAAAATGGAATCTGTTAAGGATTAAACTGATACTAAAAATTAAATAAGGACTAAATTCACAAAATCTATATGACCAAAATAGTATTTTTAATCCCCCCCCAACAATCTTGACAAGTCCTTAGCATTTTGATAACAAAACTCCTCAGCTATCAATGCCAACATAGCTGCCCTCGCAATCAGTCTCCCATAATAACAAGATGAATTGTCCTTGTAGCAGAGGGATCCAGATCCTCAATATCTTTAATAAGCGTTGAAACAATGTCATCAATGCCTCTATACTTAAAATCATCCAGAACAGTTAAATCAGAACCATTATTGGACAAAAGTTGGGCATGTAGAGCGTGTGCTAGCATTAGCAAATCTCCCGACCCTATAATTTCCCATTTATATTCCACACAATATGATTTAGCCAAAACTGCATCACCAGAAAGTGGGTAACAAGAACTGAACCTGTCAAGGATATCTTCATATTTTGAGTTGGAGTTCGGCAACACCGCCATCCGGATTATACCAGAAATCCCATCCAAATTAATCGTCGAATGGTTGATTGGAGATGATGTATATATTAGCCATGTTTGGCTATTATTGAGATTTATGCTTATAGTATTCATTTTAATACTACCTAGTACAGAAAAATTAAATTTACAATAACAGTACGTTTCTACATTAATTTTATTTTATGATGTCCTAAATTGTATACAAATTTTGATTTTAATTCTTACACCGATTTTTAAAGCATCTATGAAAACTCTCTAATTTTTAACTCAATCATATGATTAACATTGATTAAAATTCTCACCTTTTTAAACTTTATCTCATTATTTGTAATCATAAAGAAATTGAAATCCAATTTAATTGTAAATAATTTCATAATGAAATGTTGCATTTTTTAATATGAAATCATTCACAAATTATTTGAATTATATGTATGTATATTATAATTACAAACGTTGGGTCACACATTTAAAAGTGTGAAACTCATTTTAGAAGTCATTTGGTTTGGAAAAGTAGTATGAGAAATGCGACTTTTTGGAAAGTAAGAAATTCTTCAGTTGGCCACTAATTTCAAAAATAGAGAAAGTAGAACTTCACATAATTTATGAAAAGTTGCTTACCTACACCATTCAAAATAACTTCTTATATTATTTATAAATAGAAATACAAAATTATCCTAACCTAATTTATCGAATGACCACTCATCTTTTGAAAACTATAACAAATATTTGCTAATGATTATTAATTATAAAATATTAATATGCTTATTCAAATATATTTATTTCATTAAGTATATAATAATTAAAATAAGTATAATATAAAATTATAAAAAATAAAGGATTAAATATTATATCATAAATATAAATTGTAAATATAATCATAAATATTATTATAATAATAGAATTTAGTTGTAAATATAATTATATTTATTTATCTATTCTATTATATTATTTATTATTTTATATTTATTAACTTTATCATTTATTATTTTCTAATATTCAATTATAAAAATTTAAAATTAGATTTTTTTTATCTACTTTATATAAATTTGATTGAGTTAAATACTTAATTAATATTTTTCTTTATATTCTATTTTAATTATATTAAGATAATTTAAGATATATACATACACACACACGTGCATGCACATACATATATATAAAATACATTTTTCTAAATCTATTTTACATCTTTATAGTAAATTAAAAAATAAAAATTACAATTTAGAAAAACTATAATGGATAGATATTGGAAATATGATTAAAAATAATTAAAATATATCAATATTGCTTTTTTTA
The DNA here is from genome assembly GCA_020226215.1 of Sindora glabra. Lineage (NCBI taxonomy): Eukaryota > Viridiplantae > Streptophyta > Magnoliopsida > Fabales > Fabaceae > Sindora > Sindora glabra. The sequence goes on from CM035235.1 coordinate 8,377,229, forward strand.
TATTTCAATTTTGGAGGATTTATTAGTTATTTTGATAATATTTTTTAGAAAGTTTAGGGAAAAGTGTAAATCAAACAACTTTAAGAACTTTCCTAGAAATTTATAAGAGAATTTATTTTTTAAAAAATTTAACTTCATAAAAAAACTTATTTTTTTGTGCAAATTAAATCACTCTTAGATTTTATAATTGTATAAGAATATCATTGATGAAGTGTGTTCAAATTTTTTCTCAGGCCCATGCAATAAATGTACACACTTCAATAACGAGGATAGATTAAATTAACATTTTGTTTGCCCTTTCCCATCCCATTTGTATACCCGCATTATTTTTCTTTACCTTCCCCACACGCCCCAAACATACCCGCATTATTTGTATACCCGCATTTTTTTTCTTCACCCTCCCCACCCCCCCCCCCCCAAACGACCCCGCTTCTTGCATTCATTATATCTGGCACTATCGAAGTCTGTACCTTTATTGCATGCCGCCAAAATAATTTATAAGAAAATTTATTTTCCGAAAACCTTAACTTCTTGGAAAGAAAACAACTTATTGCTTGTGCAAGTTAAACCGCTCCTAGATTTTATAATTGTATAAGAATATCACAGATGAAGTGTGTTCAAATTTTCTTTTTAGGCCCATGCAATAAATGTACAGACTTCAATAGTGCGGATAGATTGCGGCACGCCGCTCGGCTCCCATTCCTCGCAGGAAAGGTAGAAGTAAACGATACTTTACATATAAACCTAGAAGGATCCGTAGCTTGCAAACCTGTCACGACCATGACAGAAATTCTTCCCAAGAAGCTCCACATTGCTGTGTTCCCATGGCTAGCCTTTGGCCACAGACTTCCATTCTTTGAGCTTTCCAAACTCATAGCTCAAAGGGGTCATCGAATTTCCTTCATTTCGACGCCGAGAAACCTCCGTCGTCTCTCAGGAATCTCTCCAAATCTTCAGCATCTCACAAATATGGTTGAAATCCCACTACCAGGGATTTAAATTGCGGTTGTGGTCGCGATCGCGGTCGCGTCGCGATGCGGATGAATGCGAAAAAATGCGGTTATAACGGTCTAAAATTGCAGAAAATCGCGGATGCGGTCTGTCCTGAAAACACAATATTGCAGGCAATATTGCGGTCACGGACCGTTTTTTAAATCCTAGCCCACTACCCCATGTGGAAAATCTGCCTGAAAATGCAGAGGCTACTATGGACATACCATCCCACCTTGTACCATATCTCAAGAAAGCTTTTGATGGCCTTGAAGAACCTTTGTGTAAGTTTCTAGAAAAATCTAGACCAGATTGGATTATATATGACTTTGCACCATACTGGCTACCAGCAATTAGCACTAAGCTTGGCATCACAGGCATCTGGTTCAACATATGTAGTGCCTATGGCCTTTCATACATAATTAGTGCACTGATTTTCAAGCAAAAATCCTCCGAAGTACATCTTAGACCCTTTGAGGACAAGATAATGTCTGATGATCACGTTGAACGAAATAAATCCCGAGTATCGGATGTTTTCCGAGTCCAAGAAATCCTTCGTGGAGCTGATGTTGTTGCCATTAGAAGTTGCAGCGACATTGAAGGTGAGTCTTTGTCATTTTTTGAGAAACTCTGCAAAAAACCAGTATTCCAACTGGTTTATTACCCTCCTCTCTCAATTTATTTGAAGATGGAGAGGACGAAAACTGGGGCAAGATTGTAGGGTGGCTTGATAAACAAGAAAAGAATCAGTGGTTTACGTAGCATTTGGAAGTGAAGTGATGCTAAGCAAAGAAGAATTCACAGAAATTGCCATGGGATTAGATCTATCTGGTTTGTCCTATTTTTGGACACTAAAGGAGCAAAATAGACCTTCCGGCCACAGCGAGCCGGCTGAGCTGCTTGAATTGTCCGAGCAACCATTAAATGGCCGCGGCTTTGTGTGGACGACATGGGCACCTCAGCTGAGGATTCTTGGACACAAATCTATTGGGGGATTCTTGACTCACTGTGGATGGAGTTCGGTGATAGAAAGCCTTCAATTCGGATGTCCACTAATTATGTTACCATTCCAGAGTGACCAAGGGTTAATTGCTAGGCGTATGGAGGGTAAAAAGGTGGGGACTATCGTTCCAAGAAATGTGGAGGATGGAAAGTTCACAAGGGATTCAGTGGCTAAGTCACTGAGATCAGTGATATTAGAAGAAGGTAAAGTTTACAAAAATGAAGCTGAGAAGATGAGCAAGATATTTGGTGACAGAGAGTTACATCTGAAGTACTTGGACAAGTTTGTTGAGTATATGGAAACCCAAAGGCTCGAATCTGAGGATTAACTTTGATTCCATTTCTTGACTTAATTCATGTATTGGAAAACGGAAGCAAGTTTTAATTTTCCTTTTTCAAGAATGATTGATTGTACATTTGTGCTGATGAATTTACAATTATTTTTGGCGTAAAAAGATTTTTAATTCTGCAAATTATATTAAATAGAAGTAAAGCAAGTTGAGAGATGAGCGATTGAAGTAGACTTTTTGATTTTTAATAGAATGTTTGTGACTAAAAAACAAATAAAAAAGAAAATGGAGTGATAATTTCCTAATAATTATAAAAATAATGGAAAAATTGAGGTTTATTTACTGTTGATTTTACTTTTTTTTTTCACTTAATTTACATGTGACCAAGTCATTTATACTTTCAATCATTAATATTTTAGCTATTTCATTTCATTTTTACTTCTCAAAATTTTGACTCAATTTGATATTTATTCAAAATTAAATTATTCCCAAAAAATTCTAATTTTATTAATTAATTTACAATTACTATATAGAAGGTGTTAAATCAAAATTTTAAGGGTAAATTAATTTTGAATGGGTATCAAATTAAATTAAAATCAAGGAAAGTAAAAATCACAAGCAATATACATGAAATTTTAGTTAAACTTGGAAGGAAAAATAATTTAAATGAATAAAGTATTATTATATATGAATGAATTATAATATTTAAAATTATAAATAAATTAAATAAAATATAACGAAATTACAGATTAATAAAAATATAATTTTTTGGGGAAAAAAAAAGTAGAACATTTCTTTCCTCCTTTCTTTGTTTTGTTTCCCTCAAAATAATCATGAGTTTCAAATATTATCTATTAAGCACATTCTATGATGCACATAGTTCTGAAACCCTGGAAGTGGTAGATAAGAAAAAGAATGAATTATATTCACATCTTCCCAGGTTTAGGATAAACGCATGTTGCTCTGCTCCAATTTGTAAAATATCCATTTATCCCTCCTTTTTTCAACCGAAGTTTGACGCCATCAAATTTTTTATTAATTTCCAATTTTACACTTTTGGGTTGCATTGCAAACTTTAGTACGGATTTTTCAACAACCTTGCTCCGGGAAAAATACTTTTACCAAATAGGATATTCACGTATTTTTTGAATTTGATGCAAACTAATAAGTGATATAATATATATTATTTAAAATATGAATAAATTTAACCGACATATTAATAATATAGTAATATTTAATATTATTTTAAGTATTTTATTTTTATTATATTTAAAATTTGAACTTAAAATTTTATGTATGCACATTAATTAAATTATTATTTATATTATTGTTAAAAATAAATTAATTTTATTATAACCTCAGTCAATGGATTGATAGCCTGGGTCTCAGACTCTCTTTTTTGTTGCTAAAGTCTTCATCTTTTCCATCAATATTTGGGTTCTTATTTGCTCCTAAATCCTGAATGAAATACACTTGAGAATCACAATAGATTCGAAAACTTATAAACAACTCAGAAAAGTAGGATTAAAAAACAGAATAATTAATGGCAGAAAGTGTTGAAAAATATAATCCAGAAAAACTATACGTCTTCTAAAAAATTTTCAATGTACAAGGACCTAAAAGATATTTTAAATATTTGTAAAAGATAAGAATGTAATTATTATACTAAGTTATATGTATAAATTTTAAAAATATTTTTAAAAGAATCTAAAGTCTTAAGAAAGTCTATAAATAAGTTAATATTCATTATTTGTGATTCGAGATCTCATAAGAAAAGAAAATTTTCCAAATGTATTAATATTTGTGATAAAAAATTCATCAATGAAAAGAAAATTATTCATCAAAATTTTCCAGCAGAAAGTAGATTGATGAATGGATTTTTTTAAAAAAATTAGTTTTTATTTGTTCCTCTGTTTTGATTTCTTAATAATGAATTTTATAGTTTCCTTGAATACAGATAAACGTGAGAGAGTGATTTTCTGGGTTTAACTGTTCGCATTGCAGGAGATTTAGGGTTGATAAATAGAGTCTTCAGCAGTTTTAGTAGAATCAAAATAAGGGTAAAAAAAGAATGAAAAATTCGTAAAAGAAACTGATGGTATCAAGTTTCCAGGGGATGTGAGTGAATATTTTACAAATTGGAGGGAAGCTTTGAGTATTTATGCTAAAAGTCAGTCAAAATGAGTGTAATTTAACCTAAGAAAAATATAATAGGCGCACATAAGAATGGAATCTTTAGGGGACAAGAGAGAATCTATCCATTAATTATATATTCACTGTAGTCTCCTTCCGTGCAGCACTCCTGAATTTTGCACTTTCCCGTCTAAATTAGCCTAGCGTCCTCTGCTTTGTCTAAGATTTAATTTAACTGCTTGACTATATATATATATATTTACTTTTATTATTCTATAATTCACTTACTATTTCTCTTCTTTTTATTTTGCCTCATTAAATGTTTTTCATCTTTTTTTTATTTAATGTTTATTATTTACAGTTCAAATACTATTATCATTGAGTAGTATATACATAACATGGTATTTTACTTTTGTTATAAAATATTCTAAATAAGTTAAAATATATAAAATAGTTGAAATGGTTAACTATGGTTTTGTTTTTAATTGCTATATTATTTTATAATTCATCATTGTTTTTCTTCATTTTATTTCTTCCATTGAGCACTTTTCTTTTCTTTTTTTTCCTTTTCATGTTTACAACTATTATTTACAAGTTATATGCCAAATATTACAAATTAGTATGGATACAATACAATATATTTAATTTTATTATAAAATATTTTAAATAAATCAAATTTCATATATAGCAAGTAATAATTGATATAATTATTGCACATTCTATTATTCAATAAAAATATTTTAAAAAATATAAATATAAATTTATTTATTTCATTTTCAATATTTTTGTGATATCAATTTTTTAAGGATTGCATTTTAAATTGAATATTCATCAATTGTAGTTTTGTTAATACTTTGCAACTCATGCTATTATTCATCAATTGTGGTTCTCAACATTATTATTTTTATTTTAAATAAATTATATTTAATTTAATTAAATTATTTAATTATATATTTTATTTTTAACTCTCATATTATTTTACAATTCACTCATTCTTTTTCTATTTGAAGATTAATGCATAAAAGACATAAAAGAAGTTTAATAATTACATATATTTTGATAATAATATTTTAAAATTAAAATAAAAATTATTGTACTTCGAATGTTTAGTTAGTTAATTTTAAGAGCATAAATATCTAATTCTGTTAAGTATGCTTACTCTGCTTTATAACTTTCTTTGACTTCTTTTAATTTTAACTGTGCTTATCTTACATTCATGCGTTACGCACAGAAATCTGAACTTCACTCACAATTACGTGTCACATACACAGTAGCTCTTTCGCCACAAATTTTGAGTTTGTGCCGCATTACTCATTGAAGTTAACTTTATCAATTTTGTCTTCTCTTCTTTAGGAAATAATAAATAGGCATATATATATATATATATTCACCCATTCAGCTTCACACACTCATATGCACATTGTCCTTCCTTTTCACTTAAATTCACTTCTTTGTCACACTCATTCTTCGTTACACACTCATTCAGCTTTGGAAACTCGCTCCAAATATTTACATTCTGTTTACATGTTGTGAGTTCTAAATCTAAGCTAAAAAGAAAACTTTTGATTGAAATTGAGTCCAACTGCTGGTGAGGCTTTAGTGAGAACGTTGAATGCCCCTTTCTCTGGTGAGCTTTTATAATGGAGAGCATTTGTCTGAACTCAAACTTGTGATGTAGTTTCAAATTCCAAGATTCTTTGAAGATAAAGGAATTTACTCTGAAATGTAATTGAACTTGCTCTATTTTTTTATTCATTTTAAGCTTCAGGATCAAAATTTCAATTCACGTAACAAAATTTTGATTATGCCTTTAAAATTTTGAAGATTTGCCGAAGTTTGAAGATCCCCTGAATTGCCTATAAAATTTTGATGTGACTACATTATTTTAGTTTTTCTTCCATGAAGTTTTTGTTGAGAAAATTTTATTCTTTTTCATTTATTATTTCTACCTTTAACACTATACACTAAAATGTCCATTAGTATAGCAAATTGAAACACTCAAATGCCTTTGTGTATATTGAGGTCATATCTTACTAATTTTTTTCAGTCTCAAGACTAGGTTAAACTGTATTGATCTGACTGTTTTCTACTTTAAAAATATGTTTATGTACTTTAATTTTGCATTTGGTCTAAAACTATTGTACGTTGATGTTTTTATTTACTTTCTATGTGTTTTTAGTTTCTGTTGTGGATTGGTGTTGGACAAAGTTCTTTCTCTATAGCTTCTGCTTCTCTTGTTCTATGTTGCTTTGGATCTTTTAAACCTTTTGTTTGCTGAAGATGACTATGTGGTAAGGGTGTTTATCTTCATTTCAATTTATTTTAATTGTTTTTCAATATATGATTTGCTTTGTTTGTAGAATGATATTTTTAGGATGTTGGATTGTGCAATAGAGAGTTGCAGCTCAGAAATTTATTTTCCAGTAGTTATAACACTAAAAATTTCTACCATTTTAAGAAGCTCAACTCTTGAAAAAAATCTTCAAATTCCTCTTTTCTCCCCCTTTAATAGGGACTTCCTCATCCCATTCAGCCAAATTTAGAAGAAGTTTAGAAAAAGGTTCCAACTTGACCTCCTATCGTGGTAAAAGATGTTATTACTTACTACCTTCATATTCCATCAAAAAGTTGAATCCACAAGCAAGGAATTAGAACAAAGGCTAAAAACAAAAAAACCTTTGTGGCTTTGCCTATGTTAATATCAAAAGGAGTAGATATTCTAACAGTTAAAACTATGCATCAGCACCATAAGTTGCTCCACCACAAACTGCCTCTAAAAACCAACTTGTGTCCTTTTTGACGATCAAATTTGTCACTACTCTATCCTCTAGAAATTTACAACCTTTGGCCCTTAATAGAGTCCAACCATGACTTGAAAATCCTTTCTTTTATAGTCCCTGTAACATCATATCATATCGAAAGCTTTCTACATGCATCAAGTAGATAACTTATTTTGACAAATCAATAAAATGCATGACAAATAATATATAGAAACAAATGAAAGTAATAAACATAACTTATGGATTTACAACATAATTTCAACATTACTAGCTTTGAAACACATCCAATAGTTATAGTATCTTCAAATTTTAAGTATAATGCAAATTGTTTTCCATAAGGTCCTTAACCCCATCATCTAGTAATGTATAAATAGTTTTTCTTGATGAAAACATGACCTTGAGTTATGAGTTATAACAAATAACGCAAACAGTTGAATATTCAGTCGTTGGAATAAGTACAAACAAGAGGAAAGCTTCTCTTTATTTTCATTTGCTCTATGTTCTATTGTTTTATTTCCTTTTGGCCTTCCTCTTTTCCTCACTCCTACAGAAATGTGACTTCACATTTGTTATTTAATAAGTTAGATGTTATCTCTAAACTTATATATGAATGTCATTGTATGTCAAACAATTCTACATCAGTTTAATAATTGACGTAAAAAAGCAAAATAAGTCAATTTCTATATGCATAAAACCATCGTCATTTCTTCTTAGACAATACTCAAAGATGCTTAATGACGTTAAATGTTAATTTATTTATAAACAACTAATATCTAATTTTATATATCACTTCAATTATTAAAATAACTATTGTATTATGTCATGCCTTCCTCACAACCCCAACCCTTTCCCCTAGTTCTTCCCTCCTTAGTCTTCCATATTCTCCCTATATTCCTTCTCACACAACACCCTAAGTAGAATAGAAACTAACATCTTCCATGGCATTATAATCTTATCCTAGTTTCAACAATTTTAAGGAAAAAATCGAGTAACAAAGTTTAAAAATAATGAAAGGTTATCTCAGCTAGATATGAGTGCTTCAATTTGTTGAATTTGTCTTCATACTTGTTGCTTAATATGATATTAACATTCCCTAAAAAAAGGAAAAAAACTCTTGAATTCAATACCAACAAATTCAAGGATTGTTCATTGAAATTTCATGTATGATAATACACTAAATGCTAAAGAAGATGAATGAAATCAAAATTCTTACCTCTATAAACTTATAAAAGTTACATTAAAATGAAAGGAAACAAAATATAGTTGATTATAAAATTAAAAAATAAATTGCAAGAACAAACATAAAAATAAAAAAAGTCTTTGCTTTTATATTCTATTATTTTCCAAATAGTACGCAACCTCACAAATTCAGCAATAGGTTAATAAAGTTTTAGTTCTACAAAATAATTAGTAAGCATAAATACGAAACAAAAAAGAATCATTTTTAAATTGAAAGGTGAGCATGTCTTGTTAGAAAGATAATTATTTTAAGGATAGAATAACTTTGAGATGAAATTTGCAAATGATGTTATGACTTCACACTTATTATTTTCAACTTGTGTCCTAAGTTTTCAAATCGGTTACTAAAAAAATTGATGTCTATAATAAGACGACATTGTTTTACTATTAAATTTTAGATGTTAATTATTAAATAATAACCAACATCATAACACTAAATTATCATCAAAGAAACCAATATGTTTTGTTTGGAAAACTTTTTCCATAATATTTCAAGGAATAATTTTATAATTTTAGTGCAAATCTTATAATAAAATTGACATCAACTTATAAGGTGATGAATTTTTAGTGAATTAATGAATTTTGTTTTTAGTTGAACTTATTCTAAGAGAAATCAATAGCATTAAAAATCTTTTTTTGTATTATGATTTTTTTAATATAATGAAATAGATACAAATAGTAATAGATTAAATGTAAATAAATAATGAAGAAACAAATGATCTATTATAAAAATAGTGTTTTGCTATTTTGTTAATTTCAATATTAGTACATTGATATATACAATACATAGAAATATATTACATTAAACAATAGACTTTAAATGAAAGGAAAAGTGGGTATTGTTTTCTTCTAATTCCTTTATATTACTTGAGGGCTTCTAAGTTAAAGGGTGTAGATGATTGCAAACTAATGATAAATATAGTGAGAAGTATCATCATCATTAATGCAACAAATTTAAGCTTGCCAATGCAAGAATAGACATGTCACTTTTTCTAGCTACAATTTATCATTAGTCTTGCAACCTTATCTTTGTGTTTTCCTAACATCATTAAATGTGTTTCTTGAGATAGAACCAAAATGTTATAATTTACAATGAACATTAAAGACAACTTTTGATAAGACATTGCCTAAATGTTTTGAATGGAGATTGGGGATGGAATACATTGGTAACATGTAGAACTCTAGATGTTAGTCATTAATCAAAATCGACATCTTACATATGATTTATTTTTTGGTAGTTTCTTGATACCTCATCAATTTATCCTTGATAAATTCTTAGTGTCATTTTTAGCAAATGTTTACTATTTATTACACATTATTGGTAAATGCTTATTATTTATTACAAGTTACTTAGCCTTTCGTATGCCTTAGGTCCAAAAATTGATGTGGTCAACACATTCAATTTTTTTATCCAACTCTTTATCTTGTAATTTTTTTCAAACCATATCAATTTTTTAATAAATAACAGACATAGTTTACTCATATTTTTATTTAATTTTAATACAAAATTTTCCACCTTGCAAATACCATCCATGATAAATGTTTACTTTTTATTATATGTTGTTGGTAGGTAAAAAAATACATCATAATTGTATTTCAATTCTTTTATCCAGCTCTTCATTTTTCTTTCCTAATTTTTTAAAACTATTTTAATTTTTTAATGAATAACTGATATAGTTTATCTTTATTTTTTTACATTTTTCAATACAACATTTGCATTCTAACATTTTTCTAACAATGGATACCATTTTCCCAAAAAATATTATCAACTTTCTACATCTTGATATTTTTTAAAAACAAGCACCATTTTTTCCAATGATATTATACATCGATAAACATTGTATAATAACATTACAATTATTCATTTAATGAAAATTTTGAGTCATTATATGCTATGTGTTTTACATAAAATGACCTACATAAAAACAACACTAGGTCATCAATACAATTTACATTATAATCACTACATAACCCCAAATTAAAATCTTCCTTTTCTTTTGCAAAATAGGTAAGCAAAATCATTTCTTTTCAAAATCCAAAATTTTTTTTTGGTTTCCAAGACAGCATTATATATTGTTCTTGAAAATTTCTTTTCAAAGTTTAAAACCAAGTTCCAATATTAAGTTTCACAAATCACCATCAAACAAGAACAATATATGAATATATATATATATATATATATATATATATATATATATATATATATATATATATATCATATGTATGAATTTTTTAATGCAAATTTTTTTTAACTAAATGAAGTGTATTGCTTAAATTTAAAAAAATAAAAGCAATGGAACAAAATGCAAAGATACCATACTCAAAATATTAAAGCCACACAAAGTTCACTAAAAACTAAAGATGTTTACCTTAAGAAACCATCCTATACCATGACTTTGTTTAGCAAAAATAGGTGGTAAGTTAACTGATTATATTAGAGGTATTTGATAAAATTAATTGTTAATTTAGTTAAAAAAACATAAAATGATATACTAATATAAATAAATTGCACAAGAAAAAATAATACTTGATAGAATTTTCTATTTAGGGGGATTGGAAAGCTTCATAATTCCCTTTTGCATGTCTTAAAAGAAAAAGCAAGAAGAAAAGGGTGTATAACTTGTCATTAAGTAACCTTTGGACTGTGGAATCTTATATTCCCAATAAAGCGTACATTCTCGAGAACGAGATTCTCAAAAATTTAATTAATAGGAATGTAATATTCCTATATTTGGTTTACTATAAATTTTCTTGAAAATATTTTGTTAGATTCCTCTATATGTTATATTACTATATTTGGTTCATATTTGGTATTCTTGGGAAGTTTGGAGTTATTTCAAAAATATCCTTATTAAGTTTTTCTTATTAAAAATATAATATAATAAACCATATTTTTATTTGAAACTACATAAATAATTAAAAATTTTTAACACATAATAAATTAAATTTTAATATTTAATATCTAAAAATTCATTGAAATATATATAAAAATATTTTATATTTTATTATATTTTAATATTTAATGTATTATAATAAAGAATATATTAATTATTAAAATAAAATATATTATTATTAGATTGATTTTTAAAATGAGATGAGTATAATTTATTTAAGTTATTATTATAGTATTAAAGATACTTGACATTTTTCTTTTTATAAAATTATAAATTTTCAGCACTAAATTATTTTCATAATTATATTTCATACTAGTACTATATTTTACATTGTAATTTCTTCTCTAAGATAAAAATATTATTGTTTTAAATTTTTATGTATAAATATTCCTTTTTTTTTAAAGAAATTCCAAGCCTATTGTATTATTCTTTAAAGAAAAAAATCATATATATAAATATATTAAAATAGTCTTTCAAAACATTAGGAATGATAATAAAAAAGAAATTATAGTTAAAAAATTAATGTCATTGTGTTTTTAATAATAAAAATATTTTAAAAATAAAGTGATAACTATTTTCTAATTTAAATTAAAAAATTATTTGATAAAGTAATAAATAAAAGAAAAAATTAAATCTGAGATAATTTTATCCTTTTATTTTAATATCAACATTCTCATCTCATGAGAATATGAGATACTCATTTTCCCTCATAGGAATATTTTAGGAGAAAGTTGGGCCAAAAATATTCTTGGAAATGTAATATTTCCAAGTATTTTATTTTCAAATCTTGAACTAAATATGAGAATATAATATTCACTTAAAACATTATCAGAAATGTTAAAAACATTTCATAAACTAAACATCACCTTAATGTAAGATGGTAGTAAGTTAAGTTGGGCAAGTAAGGGTATATTCTATTATAGTCCAAAGCGAAACCAAACCATAAAGTAGTATACCCAAATCATGAGTAAAACTAAAAGAAGTATTAAGTATTTTATAGATTGTATAATAATACAGGAAAAATCATAAACTTGTTCTTAAATTCATTGAATGAAATTTATATGGAAACATTTTGGAATAGTTTCAGCGAAGTCTTCTTGGAATAAAATTTATAATTTAGGTGGATAAATTTTACTAATTTGACATTGTCTTTGTGATTCTTAAACTCTACACTTATTGGACATAAAATCAAACAAGGAATACATGGTGGAGAACGAAGGATAAGAAAGAGATAGGAGTTGAGATTTTTGCCATTAATTTTAAACGTATATATTTAGTAGTTTCACTTTTTCCGAAAATTTAAGATGATTTAGTGCAGGATTTGAAAATTTATGTACAATTAATATCACTTGTGTAAACTTGTAGGGGATAATGTATATTTTCTCTTGGACATTATGAGGGTGAATCGGAACAAACCATCATAACCAAGGAATACATAGTTTACCATGTTGATGCAACACTCATCCATGGTAGTCGTTTTGAAAATATATATTGCAAAGTATGTCTTTTGATTGCAATCTTAACTAAAATTCTTGTAACATAATTTTAAAATGTGAAAAATCTAGGATATTCTTCATCGGACAATTAAGGCGAAGGCGGAGGAGAATTATTATTTGAAAGAGTATTACATAAAATGTTTGGTGCAAAAACAAAGCACCACTTGGGATAAACAAAATAATCGTCAATAAAACATGGTTTGATCCTTCGATTAATTATATCTAAAAAATATAATGATGATTAATCTATACATTGCCAAGTGAGTCCTTTGCTGAATGAGATTAGAGGAGTTGTGGGCTAACACACACACACATGTATGAAGATTAGTAAATTTGCCTTTCTATATTACATTTAGAAGATGTTGATTCAAAATTATTTCATGAGTAAGATTTAATGTTGGAAAAATTAGATTAAGAATTTGAAAGGCAGTAATAGGATTGCATTTACCACATTATCTATATGAATTTGTGCTAAACAATTAATTAGGAAATATGTTAGGATGATCATTTCAAATTCATTCAGCTTCTCTAAATATGAAAGATAAAGAAAATATAGCAAAGGGTTATGAGAGAATTGTCTAATACTCATCAGCTCTTATAATTTATGAATTTCAATCACAAAGTAACCAAGTGACCTCACTAGGTAACAATTTATAGTTCCAAACCTCAAATAACTCAAAATGATATTATACACCAAAATAGGTATCGGTATGGTTATACATCATCTAATTGTAATTATAATTGTCATAAACTCAACTAAAGCATAATTAATGTCATTTTCATTAATAATTATTATTCCTAGTATAATCATTAAAATCATAAATATAACAATAACAATCTTAATTTATGATTTAAAAAATAGGGTAATATTTTATCTTACACCATTATGCTGAAATATGTATTTAGTGGCAATAAAAAAGCTACCATTACTTTATTACTATTTGTATGTTCACAAAATTAGTACAAAGATGACAATTAAAATAAATGTCGTTATATTAATCTTTTGCCAGCCAATAGTTATGATTGCTTATGTATATTAGAGAGAAATTCATTCACGAAACAAAGCTTAAAATTTCCCTCATCTTTTCAATGAAAAATTTAAATCTGTAATTTCTAAATTCTTACCTCTCAATTGTTAGAAAATATATGGATGGAGTTGGAACAGAGAAGAAAACAATGAAAGAAAAAAGATGGAACAAGAAGGAAATTTTTTTTATGTGTGTATTACATTTTCCTGAAGGCTTTTATGCTCTAGGATGCAACAACATTCATAAACTACCAACATTGCTTATAACAGAGAATATTGAAATTGAGAATTGTTGCCTCTTTGATTTAAACCATGCTACCTGTGACTATGAAGATTCAAGCTTCATCATCTGTGACAACCACTATTGTCCAAACATCCCCTTACAATTTTACGATCTCTACTGTCATGAAAATGATGAACCTCTTTTAGGTTCACGGTTCACCAGATGCAGATAGCGATAGACTGCATTTAAACCTTCTTAAACCATTCGTCATCGGCACATATTGGTCTCTTATATATTATCGCCTTCGTTAGATCAAATGCTCGTATGAAGAATTACTTTTGCTTATCTCTCGAAACCAAATAACTTTTGAAACAATAGCTTAAAGAAAACCATGTTTATCTAGATTACCTTCAAATAATTCACATAATGAAAAAAGGAGAAAATAATTAAAGAAATCATTCTATTTGATCAAATTTATAATATAATGTAAAATAAATTTTGTGGACTAATACATTTTAATATATAGTTGAATTAAATAATAATTCAATGTTATTAATATAATAATAATACCTAAACTTTATGTTATAATATAACTTTAAAGTGTGTGCATATACCCTAATTTTAGATTAATTGTGATGGGCCAATTAATTCTAATTTGATTTTAATTAGGGTTTAGATCCCTACCTACCTCCTTATAAGGTGAGCTGCAGTCTCCCATTACATTATAGTTTATTATTCACAATTCTCTCTGAGACTCACCTGAGGAAGTATAGGCAGTGATCTAGTCAATTTCTCAATTTGACATCATGGATGTAGTAGGAAGGTTAGGTAATTTGAAAATTCTTTATTTTATTTGTACAATTTTTGTACTCTTCTCTATGGATCTATAGTTGTATGATTATTGAAATATTTTATGGATTATAAAATTCTTACAATTGGTATCAGAGGCAAGAATCCATATTGATGAGTCGAATTGTACAAATTATATTTTGATATTTTATTTTACCTAGTATAAATTCCTTATATGCTTTAGTCATAATAAATCAAAATAAAATTATGACAATATTATTTTAAATTTATTGTTTCTTATTTTTATCAGAATACTGTTCATTTAATTTGAGGTTAAATTTTTGACAATAATTTCTGAATTCGTTTCGGAGATATGAATGCAGAAATTGTTAAACTTATAAAAAAAAAGGGAAGGGAAATCTGTTTTCGCAAATAATGATAAAAGCATAAACTAGACATCTTGAATATATATTTCATCCCTTATAATTTCATCCTTTTCTGTGTCAATACAATATATATTCAATCAAATCAGCATTTGGTTTGCGGTTTTCTACATATATATATGTTCAGGATCTTTTCACTATATGTATATATGTTCAGCACCTTTTATATATATATACTGTGGCACGCGATTCTATATATATATAATTTGGTTTGACTTTTCTTTACATATGTTATATATATATATATATATATATATATATATATATATGGTTGTGCTCTATTCTCCGAGCTTGAATTTTTTATAATTTTTTGAAAACAAAATATTTTTCATTAATTTTTATTTCATTTTTTGAGTATCAATTTAATTGAATTTTAACCTGAAATTCTTATTGTATAATCTTTGTATAATTGTATACTATATAATTTTTTTTTGATAATTTATATACTGTATGCATATTTTCTTAATTTTTTCATTAATATGCAATTGATTATTTAATTTATACAAAAATTATAATTGTTCATGTTATGCTTTTAAATTTTATGTAATCAAACTCACCTATCGTGGGCTAATTGCATAAAATATAAAATTCTTGTAATATTTTATTAAATGTATATATATTATGTTGATTCAATTACTGTTATGATAATTAAATTTTTGGAATAATAAAATTAGGGGAGTACTATACTAATGAAAATTATACTTTATCAGTATAATTCTATTAATGTAGTTTGTAGGTGATAACATGAGTATTAGAATTATATGTTAATTTTCTAAAATTTTTAAATACCTTATCGGTGTTAGGTTTTAGGAATTTAGCATGTAGTTCTTGTATTATGTTATAATATTTATACCCCATCGGTACTAAGTATCATAGTATTATACTGTAAATAATTGCATAATTATGAGGAAAATTTAAAGCATGATTATTGTTCAAACATGATATGTTCGTAATTTATGATTAGTCTCATGAATTTTAATAATTTTTTCATAGCCTCTATTCCTATGCAATTGACTTCTGTGAAATCTTTAAATGGGACTAATCATGAGGACTGGATAGAATCCTTAAAACTGTATCTGGCAGTCTCCAATCTTGATCTGGTTGTGCGTGAAGAGGAACTGAAAATCAATAAGGAGTTAACTCCTATTTAAAGAGCACAACATGAAAAATGGACTCATTCTAATAGAGTCTATTTGATGGTGATAAAGTACACTATGGATAAGACTATTAGACAAAGTATTCCTAATGTCAGAAGGTGAAAGCATTCCTAGATTTAGTGGTTAAAAAATATGTTAAGTTTGATAAAGCTGAAAAAGGACATTATCTATCTTTATTACAGAAGACTATATATAATAGAGTGAGTGGTGTTCAACAGCATATAATGAAATTGGTGCATTATTACAGCCGATTGAAGAGTATGAATGTCGATCTGGGAGATAGTTACTTAATTTGGTGAGCTTTAGAGTCACTTCCTCCTCAATTTGATATGCTGAAAACATCTTACAATACTCAGAAAGGAGAATGGACCATTAATGAAATGATTTCCATAGTGACTCAAGCAGAAAAGGATATAAACAAAACAAAGATACAAGTGCTGAATTTTGTCTTTCATGGTTTAAGTTTTGGACAAGCAAATAAGCTCTTCCAGAAGCACAATAAGGGGAAATCCAATCATGAAAGGAAGAAGAATGATATAAAGGAGCAGCAACATAAGCCTAAAAAATCCATGTTCAAAGGAAATTGTAAATTCTATGAGAAGTATGGGCATAAAAGGGCAGATTGCTTCAAATTTAAGAAATGGCTTGAAATGAAGAAGAAAGGTAACCCTCTAACTCTAATTTGTTTTGAATCCAATAGTATTGAAGTTCCTTCTAACATTTAGTGGCTGGATATTGGTGCCACTACCCATGTCACTGATTGCTTGCAGGCGCTAAGAAATCTGAAGAGGCTAAGTGAGGGTGAAATAGCTTTGAGATTAGGAAATGGAGACAAAGTACAAGTTGAACACATAGGAGTCATTTCTTTATATTTGTCCACTGGTCATATTTTAAACTTGAAAAATGTTATTTTTGTACCTTCTATGAGAAGGAACTTAATTTCTATAACTTATTTGGACCAAGATGGATATTCATGTTTATTTAGAAATAATAATTTTAAGTTATATTATGACTTCTATATGGTTAGAACTAGTACTTTGAATAGTGGTTTATATAAAATTGATTTGGATAATACTTTTGAAAATTCCATCAACACAATTGTTGGAAATAAGAGACCAAGATTAAATGAAACATCTTCAATGCTTTGGCATAGAAGATTAAGCCATATCTCCAAAGAAAGAATGGAATGATTAATAAAAGGAGTTTTACCCAAACTTGGCTTCTCAAATTTCAGCGTCTGTGTAGATTGCATCAAAGGAAAACTAATGGCTAGAGCTAGAAAAGGGAAGAAGATCAGGAAAGAAAGTATTCTAGAATTGATCTATACTATGTGTAGGGGCCCATCTTGCCCAATAAAATAGGAGGCTTCAAGTATTTTATCACCTTCATAGATGACTATTTGAGATTTGGATGGGTGGAGCTTCTTTTTGAAAAGTTTAGAGCAATAGAAGCCTTCAAAAGGTTC
This sequence comes from Sindora glabra, assembly GCA_020226215.1. NCBI lineage: Eukaryota > Viridiplantae > Streptophyta > Magnoliopsida > Fabales > Fabaceae > Sindora > Sindora glabra. The sequence continues at coordinate 8,395,157 of CM035235.1, forward strand.
AGAGTGGCAATTGAACTAAAATTAGGAAAGCAAATCAAATGTGTACATTCAAATAGAGGTGGTGAATTTTATGGTAGATATGATGAAATTAGAAGAAATCCTGGTCCTTTTGCAAAATATTTGCAAGAGTGTGGAATAGAAGCTAGTTACACTATGCTTGGCACACTAGAGCAAAATGGAATTGCAAAGTGAAGGAATAGAACACTTATGGAGATGGTACAATGTATGTTGACTTATTCTACTTTACCAAAATTTTTATAAGGTGATGCTCTAAGAACTGCTGTGTATATGTTGAATCAAGTTTCGAGCAAATTTGTGCCAAAGACTCCATATGAGCTAATGTATGCTAAGAAGCCTAGCTTGAAATATTTTCATGTTTGAGGTTGCAAAGCTGAAGTTAGACTTTATAACCCATATACTAAGAAGCTTGAAGCAAGAACAATTAGTGGGTATTTTATTGGCTATTGCATTGGCTCAAGAGGAAGTAGGTTTTATTGCCCATCTCATTCATCAAGAGTCATTGAATCAAATCATGCTATCTACTTTAAGGATGACTTGAATAGTGGGAGAAAATTACTTCAGATCCCTCTAGGAGAAGAACAAAGCAATGTCTCCTAAACAACTAATAAACAAAGTGTTGTTCCTCTAATAATGCCATCTGAAGAACCATCTCACATGGAATTGCAAATTGATCTAGTCCAACCTATGATTGAACCAATCCAATTAGTGAATGAATGAAATAATGAAATTGAAGAAGTTCCCCTAAGAAGATCACAGAGAACTCGTCGTTAAGCAATTTCAAATGACTATGTGGCTTATTTACAAAAGTATGAGTTTAATGTGAATGATGATTCTAATCCTATTAGCTTCTCAAAAGCTATTTCGAGTTCTAATTCCTTATAATGGATTCATGCCATAGAGGATGAAATAAATTCAATGTACAAGAATAATGTATAGGATTTGGTGGAACTACCTGAAGGATGTAAACTAGTTAGATGCAAATGAATTTTTAAGATCAAATGAGTTGCTAAAGGTGAAATTGAAAGATACAAGATTAGATTAGTAGCTAAAGGTTACATGCAGAAGAAAGGAATTGATTATAAAGATACTTTCTTACTAGTGTCGACTAAAGACTCATTTCGAGTTATAATGGCCTTGGTGACTCATTTTAATCTTGAGCTACATCAAATGGATGTAAAGACTACCTTCCTTAATGATGACCTATCAGAGACATTTTATATGAAACAACCGGATGGTTTCCAAGAGAATGGAAAAGAACACTTAGTGTGTAAGTTGAATAAGTCGATATATGACTTGAAACAAGCATCCAGGCAATGGTATCTTAAATTTCATGAGATTGTATCCTTTCTTAGATTTAAGGAGAATGCAGTGGATTAATGCATCTATTATTTGATGAGTGCGGGCAATTTTATAATCCTTGTGTTATATGTTGACGACATTCTCTTCGTGAGTAATGATGTAAATCTTCTGAACGAGACAAGAAAGGCACTGTCATAAAATTTTGATATAAAGGATCTCAAAAATGCATCCTTTGTGCTTGGCATAGAGATCCATTGTGACAAATCCGAGGGCTTGCTTGGTTTGTCTCAAAGGGCATATATAGATAAAGTTCTTAAAAGATTTAATACGGCTTCATGCTCACATAGTGCTACGCCCATTCAAAAGAATGAAGTGTTTTCCAAAACCTAGTGTCCTCAAAATGATGATGAAAAATCTAGAATGAATATGGTCCCATATGCTTCCGCTGTTAGTAATTTGATGTATGCCCAAGTGTGTACACGCCAAGATCTTGCTTTTGCAATTAGTGTACTTGGGAGGTACCTAAGTAATCTTAGTCAAAGACACTGGATAACAACCAAGAAAGTCATGAGGTACCTGTAGGGTACAAAGAATTATATGTTGACTTATAGAAGGTCCAGTGGTCTGATTTGTATGGGCTATTCAGACTCTAACTTTGTCGGTTGTTCAAATGATAAGAAATCAATATCTAGATATATTTTTATACTAGCAAGAGGAGCTGTATAGTGGAAGAGTGTCAAACAATCTTTGATAACAACCTCTACTATGGAAGTAGAGTATGTCACTTGCTATGAAGCTATTCGAAAGGCTATATGGTTAAGGAATTTTATCTCTAAATTTTTCTTAGTTGAAAGCATTTCAAAAACTTTAAACATTTATTATGATAATACTACTACTGTTAGCTTCTCTCAAAACAATAAAAGTTCTACCCCATAAAGCACTTTGATATGAAATATTAATTTATGAGAGAGAATACACACAAGTATCTTACTCATATTGAACATATTTCAACAGATTATATGCTTATAGACCTATTAACCAAAGGCTTAGCTATAAGAATATTTAAAAGACATGTATTGGATATGGGCCTTATTAAATCTTTTAATATTTTGGGTTAGTGGGAGTACTTGTGTATTTTGAAACAAAAATTGTGTTGATATCAAGATTTAATAATATTGCCATTTTATTATATTGAAAAGTGCATTTATCATATTATGACAATATAAGGAGACATCAAGACCTTGTCTCAAACTATTGTAAAGTATTTTAGGCGAATGCACGGATCATTTTGTATATTTTGATTATGCACACATTTTATATTGTTCAGTCTTTTGGAATGGGTATTTCATATATGTGTATCTTTTCAACCCCATCGGATGATTAGGTATGCATTTAAAGAAATCTCATATTTGATCTATGATTGTAATGATATGAATTGTATTAATGACATTGTTTAAATGTGGCCACATATTGCAATTCAAAATTATGTATTAAAATATGATTGTCCAAGTAGGAGATTGTAAAATAAATTTTGTGAACTACCACATTTTAATATATATTTAAATTAAATAATAATTCAATGTCATTAATATAATAATAATACCTAGACTTTATGTTATAATATAACTTTAAAGTGTGTGCATATACCCTAATTCTAGATTAATTGTGATAGGCTAATTAATCCTAATTAGGTTTTAATTAGGATTTGGATCCCTACTCACCTCTTTATAAGGTGAGCTGCAGTCTCCTATCATATTGCAGTTTGTTATTCATAATTCTCTATGAGACTCACCTGAGGACGTGTTGGCAATGATCCAGCCAATTTCTCAATTTGACATCATGGATTGAGCATAAGAGTCAGGTAATTCAAAAACTCTTTATCTTATTAGTAATAATTGTTGTACTCTTCTCTATGGATCTATAATTGTATGATTAGTGAAATATTTTATGGATTATAAGATTCTTACATATAATACTAAAAATTTATCTACAAATTTTTAAAGTTAATTGCATAAATTCCATTATAATCCTTGAGATTGTTGTAAAATCGAAGTTTGAGGCAAATTATCCTCAAGGATTATTACACCATAGAAAATATATGAAACCCAAGAAGGAAGAAGTGTTTAAGGAGGAAGGCCAATGATAGTTTTTCAATTTTGTAGACAAGAAATGAGAGGTAAGTTGGCTACAATATTGATGATGTTGGAAAGATATAGAAAATAAGGTTAATAACATTAGAAAAATCTAAAAGATAAGGTTGAATAAAATCTAAGAAGGTTGATAATGTTAGAAAAAGAATTATGGCACACATTTTGAAAAAGATAAAAAAAATTATGATTTTTTAGATAAGAACTAGTTATTGTAATATATCAATAATTTTTTTTTGTTCTCCTATGTTACTCACATGGGAAGGGGAGACAAATGTACCAATTACACTTGCATTGGCCCTCCAATTGTACCCAAGCCAACCACTTCCTTTTACTTTTCAATTTATTTAGGGAAAAATTAGGTTGGTACTGTTTATTACAATTTATTGCAATGAGGTATCCTAAGTATACTTTCTTTCATTTAAGTGCACCCACAAATAGCAATTTACTACAAAATCCATAAGACAAAATGACATACTTGAAGTGCATCTTGGGAAGAAAAAAAATATCAAAACAGAAACCTCTTTTATCACATATTAAAATTAGAGATTTTTTAATTTTATAAAAATAAAAAAGGCTAAAAACTTATAAAATTAAAATCAAAGAATTTTTAACTTTATAAAAATTAAATTAAAATAACATTTTAATCATAAATAAAATTAATAAAAATTTAATTTTTTAGAAATAAAATAAATTTTTAATTAAGATAAAAATAAAAATAAAAAATAATTTAGAGGTACAAAACCTTTCATAAAATCATAAAATAGTCTATTTATTACCATTTTTTTTAAAAAATAATTATCATGAATGAATTATTGTTATATTAAAAATTCAAACAATAACAAAGTTATCTTTTTTGGAAAAAGAAGAAAATGCAAATAGACACAAAAAATAGTAGCTATTAAAAAAAGAATTCATTTATCTATTTATTTTGAATTTTTTATTGATATTATTATCTGAAGACAAAATAATAACATATTATTTGACAATTTGCTTATTAATGAGACTTGATTTATTCATTTATTTTGAGTTTTTGATTGATGTTATTATTTGATCTTCAAATAGTAACATAATAGTAACATGTTATTATTTGGAGACGAAACAGTAACATACTTTTCTTTGAAAGTTTGATTGTTAACGAAACTTAATATTTTCTATTATTTAGGTTTTTTTTATCGAAGTTACTATTTAAAGATAAAATAGTAACATATTACTATCTGGAAACTAAATAGTAATATGCTCTACTTTGATAGTTTGGCTATTTATAAGACTCGATATTTCATATTATTTAGGATTTTTTTATCAATGTTACTGTGTAAAGATGAAATAGTAGTATGCTCTTCTTTGAAAGTTTAATTGTTAATAAAACATGATATTTTCTATTATTTAGGATTTTTTTATCAATGTTACTATCTGGAGACTAAATAGTAACATCTAGATAATAACATACACTTCCTAGATAGTTTGGTTGTTAATAAAACCTAATTTATTCATTTATTTTAGATTTTTAATCGATGTTACTATTTGTAGATCAAATAGTAATATGTTACTCTCTAAAGATGAAACAATAGTATGTTCTTTTTTAATAGTTTAGTTATTAATAAGACTTAATTTATCTTTTTATTTTACATTTTTAGTCAATGTTATAGTCTAAAGATGAAACAGTAATGTGTTACTGTTTGGAAACTAAATAATTACATGCTCTTCTTTAGTAGTTTAGTTATTTATAAGACTTGATATTTCATATTATTTAGTGTTTTTGATCGATGTTATTATCTAGAGACTAAATAGTAACATGTTACTGTCTGAAGATAAAACAGTAACATGCTCTTATTTAAAATTTTAGTTGTTAATAAGATTTAATATTTCCTATTATTTCAAATTTTTTATTAATGTTACTATCTGGAAAATAAGCAGCAACATCCAAATAGTAACATACACTTCTTAGATAGTTTGGCTATTAATAAGACCTAATTTATCCATTTATTTTAAGCTTTTAATTAATATTACTATTTGAAGATGAAATAATAATATATTACCATATGAAAACAAAATAGTAACATACTTTTCTTTGGCAGTTTGTGATAATGGGACTTAATTTATCTTTTTATTTTAAAATTTTAATCGATGTTACTATTTAAAAATCAAATAGTAATATGTTATTGTCTGAAGATGAAATAATAACATACTTTTCTTTAGTAATTTGATTGTTAATGAGATTTCGTATTTCATATTATTTAGTGTTTTTTTAACAATATTACTATTTGGTGTTTCCAAACAATAATATGCTTTTCATTATTAGTTTAATTATTAATGAGACTTAATTTATCCTTTTATTTTAGGTTTTTAGTCGATGTGACCAAATAGTAACATGTTACTACTTGGTTTTTAAATAGTAATATTTAGTTCTTTAGCAATTTATTATTAATGAGAATACATTTGTCTGATTATTTTGTATATTTAATTAATATTATTGTTTAGAGATGAAATAAAAATATACTCTTCTTTGGTAGTTTGATTGTTAATAGGACTTGATTTATCCTTTTATTTTGAATTTTAATTGATGTTATTATTTAAAGACTAAATCTTAAAGAGTAATATGTTACTATCTGTTACTATCTAGAAACCAAATAGTAACATGCTCTTTTTTGGTAATTTAATTGTTTATGTGACTTGATATTTTATATTATTTAGGATTTGTGATCGATGTTACTGCTTAGTGTCTCTAAATAGTAACATGTCTTGTTTAGTAGTTAGTTGTTAATGAGACTTGATTTATTCTTTTATTTTAAATTTTTGGTCTATGTTACTTTTTAGAGATCAAATAGTAATATATTGTCCTTTGACAAATTCATTATTAAGAAAGTTATTAAGGCACAATTAGACAACAAAAAAATTGAGGAGCAAAAGTTTAATATAGGTTTCAAATGAATTTGAATTAAGAAAGATGAGATCAAAGTTGACAAAATGATAAAAAAATAAAGAAAAATTATGAAAAGTCACTGAAAAAGGCATTTTTTTTTGCCAGCCAAAATGGGCAAAACGCCTATGACATTGTGCAAACATGTAGATCTCGAAAGAATATATAAAATCGATATATAATTTACCCCAATCAATTAACCGAGTACAAAGTTATAATTGTTCAAAGTTTTAAACTCAATTTATATATTTCTAATCAAGTGGACCTAAATCAAATTTTCTTGTTTTTTGTTGAAAGATCATAGGAAGTTGAATGAAAATGAGTGATTATATGTAAAAATTGGTTAATTAATCATGGAGTTATTTCTTTCTAAAATTTCTAATTTACAACTGTATTTTCATAGTTAAAAAAGGATATTTTGAGAATATAATAGTGATAATTCATAAAACTAGCACCTCTTTGAAATAAAGACCAGTGCTATCACTTATTTAAAAATAAGTCCAGGAAGTGACACTTCAATGTAATTTACTAATTTATTTATATGACGAGTCTCATATTTAAACCTTCATGAAAGGCTTAACTTAGTCAATGTAAAACTAAATCTTTTGAAATACTAGCTTATATACAACATGGAATCCCTAAAATACATCATTTTTTCACGCTTCATTTTATTTTATTAGAAATTATCTTCTAGGGAACAATGTAAAAATAAATCCTTAAACTTCAAGGTGATTAAATTTTAATCTCTCCAAATTTAAAAATTTAAAATTGAAAATTTTAAACTATTGAAAAGTAAAACTTTGAAATTAACACACATAATTCACATAATTAATTATTTTTATTAAATTTTATAATTTTTTATGAATGTTGTAAACATGAATCACATATTATCTTATTTTGGTATATTAAGCCATTTTTTACATAATTTTTTGTTATATTATTAATAAAAATTAATTATTTATATTAAATTTTAATATATACACAAGAGTTCAAATTATATACAAAAGAATTATACAGTAAACAAAAATACAACAATCACTACTATTAGAAAAGGTCTTTGAAGTTAGGTGTCTAAAAAGATTTGACGTCAGTTTGGACTATTGTTTTATTGAGCATCATGGTAAATATTTTACAATGATGCTTATAAAATCATTGTTCAAGATAAATATTACATTAGTTCTAGTAAAAAATAATTGTTGTTATTACTAAAGAGGAATACACCTTGGTAATCAATCACATTTAAATATGTCAATTTTTCTATGTAACTGTTGTTAAGAATTAAAATACAATGTCAATTTATTTTAATAACTAGAGTGGAATGTTATATACTACATCAGTGATACATAACTAACATTTTATTACTCTTACCCACCAAAAAATTTCTTTACACCTTTTCTATTATGTACAACATCTCAAATTGCTTAATATTATGCTACTTTTAATCTAAAATACATTTAGAACCACCAAAAACTTAATACTCCAACATTATAATAAAATTTGAATATATAGGATTAGGGAATACCTAATGATTAGTATTGTTGAATAGCATTTGTCTAAAGTGTTTTCAAACTACAAAAGAATAAAATAAATAAATAAAAGTTAAGTGTTAAAATAATTACAAAAAAATGTTTATCATGGTAAAAAAAATTACCTTTGTGAATCAAATGAAAATTTGTCACGGATATCTCCTTGTATTTTGTTATGGTGAAAGGTCACCTTGGTAAGAACTAGGAGTTTTAGTGCATGTATTTATTTTTCAATATATGAGAAGCACTCTTGAATCAAACAACTAAAAATATAATAAGCAATATTCATTAAACTTTCCTGTATGATTTTACATAGAATGCCAAAAAAGATGAATGAAAATAACTTTCTTACCTATAGAAATCCATAAAATTGCATCAAAGTGAAAAGCAATAAAATATAATCGATTATGAAACTAAAAATTAAATTATAACGACAAACACAAATTTAAACAATAAAATATATACTTACATTTATAATTTATCTTTTTTTAGTGAGTGGTAATGAAGTTTTAGTCCTGCAAAATAATTAAGTAGCTTGAACACAAAAGAGAAATATCTTTAGATTGGAAGGAGAGCATACATCATTATAAAGTGAATCATTTTAAGTTTCATGATGAAATATGCAATTGGTACCATGATTTCATTTTTTTTTTTTTTTTGTTTTCATCTTGTGCTTTTCTTTTGCACTCTTTTCATTTCCATCCAATGCCTTTTTTTGCACTATTTAAATTTAACATGTTCATTATTAATAAAACACTAACATTTTAAACAAAATAATATTAATCAACTAAATAATTTTAAATTTTAGTTATTAATTAAAAATTGATGTCCTAAATTGAAATATTCTAATTTCCTATTATTTATGAAGCAAAATTCTATAATTTTATAAGTTGATGATACCTTGAAACATTGTCATTTTTGGTCAATTCCTGATACATAATTTCATCTCATAAAACAACCGACCATGCAAATGCCATTATTGTTGGATTAGTAAATATTTATTATAGGTTGGTAAACATTTAATATATGTTAACTGGTTAAGAGAGTATATTTAGACATTGGTTATTATATAAAATTAGTGTGTATATTACAAAAATAATATCAATTTTTAGAAATAACTAACATTTATATATATATTTATATATATATATATATTTATTTATTTATTTATAAGTTTTTCATCTTGACATTTTTCTTATAACGACTTTGAAGAAAAGTGATGATCAAGAAGCTTTTCATCATTGATTGATTAAGTTATTATGATGTCAAATCCAAACATGAATCGCATCTAAATCACTTTAATAAGATTATTTACCTTGATAAAGTCATAATGATGCTACAACTACCTTGACAAAGTGATGGTGATTGTCTTTATGGTATCTTTGAAGTAGTTCTTGATATCCATGGCAACCATGAATGTAATAGTACTTTCCCTTGGCTTTCATATTCATGGCAATCATGAATGATGTAAGATTTTCAAATAAAATTTTCTTGTTAGTAAACTCTCATATAACTACTCTTTTTTGCTATTAGTATTCTCATATTCACCTCATAAATTGGCAATACATAAAATAAAAAAGGTCGTATTTATCTATTTGTAAATGGTTACTTCATACAACTTGTGGTTGAAAGGGGGTAATAGTCAAGAAGTAATAACATGCATCTTTGTAGTTAATGATTGAGCAACATCAATTGGGTAATGTTCTCTTATGTAGTGAAAACATAAATGAAATGTGGAGTGAAGGATAAATTTTATTAACAAAAAACTTATATAATAAATAAAGTGAAAGTAGTAAAGAACTTGCATAATAAATGAAGTGTAAGAGAAAATTTATAATCAAAGGAGCAACAATAGATGTTGGTTATAGAATATGAATCAATGCATAAACATCAAATATCTCAAAATGAAATGATTTGAATTCCTTTTGGATAATAATTATAGGAAACTGACATCCAAACATGTCAATGTGATATGTTTGGAGAGTTTTAGGTGTTAATTATTAGTAAAAAAATTAACATCCTTTTGCTTCTTTATATTAATGTAATTTAAATACAACATTGAATTTTAGAAATTACTTTGACTAGTAGAAAATAACTTGAATTTTATAAACTGGTCATGAGATAAATGGTTCATTTTATTTTAAAAAATATTAATTTTTGTAAGTTAAAAAAAGTTAGTTTCGAAGTTAATAAATATTTTTTAATTTTATTAAATATCATACATAAGTGATAAGTTATATGTTCTTTTTGTACATTTTCCTTGCAACAATACAAACTATTGCCTTATCTTGAATTCTTAAAATTTCTATCACTCCATCCTTACAGGGGCAAAGAACCCATCACTATATTAGTTGTGCTACGGGAGGCTAAGTTGGAATAGAAGAGCACTCATCTTAGGGTGAGTTTACTAGTTAGATATATCTATATACTAGATCTATATATTAATTTATATAATAGAAATATAATAAATATAATATAATATATTTTTCTTCCTCTTGCCTAAATTTGTGGAAGAAGTAATTTCCATTTTTTTATAGGGAAAGGCTCAAAGCCAATCCTAGGGAATAGTAAAGTTCATAGGGTTTTTCTATCCAAGTGTAGGTAGTTCACATCTTCTTGACATGTCTATTTCATTAAGTCTCTCTTCGAGATAATGCCCAGATCAATATGTATTTTGTGTGGGTCAAAACTTACACATTGAAGTTGAATATATGAAAATATGAAAAAGAAGACATTGATATAAGAAAATTTATCTTACAATTTTATCCATTCTTTATATTATTACATAAACAAATGCAAATTTGCAAATATATTACATAAGGAAAAAAAAGGTAGTCTTCCACTTTTGTTGCTAACCACAATGTCAATTCTCATAACTATCATCTAAAAACCACTCGTGACATCTATTAAATTTCAATATTGGTAAATCTTGGATTTTAGTAATACATTTATCTCCATTACTAACATCAACCTCTGCTTGAGAAGGTGGAAATTAGCTCACACTCCATTTTATTTGAGACATTTAGATAACAAGGGATAAAACAGCCATAATCACATTCTATAAAGATGTTAGACAAGATTGAAGGGGAGCTAATTTCTTCATCCTCCAACAAAAACTTGAGTTAGATAATGGAGGTTAAGGCATCACTAAGATGTTTTCAAATGAAGAATGAATGTAAAAATATATATACAATAAAAAAATTACAAACATTAGTTATCAACTCAAAACTAATATCATAGACATACCTATTTATCAATAAGTGGCAGTTGCATTACCTAATGAGAAATTTGAAATCCCTTTAGATGTTGGTTAGTAACATAACCAACATGTAAGTGTTTTTATCTACTTGCATTATTTTTGAAATGCCTTTTGGACAACAATTACCTAAGTTAATCATTATCTTAAATTTTCATTTAAATTTAAAAAATGTCACCATGTAATTATAGATGTCAATTTTTATTAAGACCATTTTTTTATGTTTCAAAATAATTTCAAAAATGTCACTACATTTATATAAATGTTTGTTTAAGTTATGACTAACATAGAATTGCATTTCTATATAAGTAAATATTACAATTTTTACTTAAAAGTTTTCATAAAAATATGTAATTTAATAAAAGAGATAATTCAGTGTATGATGTATGTTAGTTTCTATGTTTTAACATTTAAAAGTATGAATCTAATACTCTAGATGGGGGAGAATGGAAGGGAAGGTCATGTCTTTGTTTGGGAGTTTTTATTAAATAGAGAAAAAGATTATAGATTCTTGACCAATTCTCTAAGTTCCTCTGGTGTTAACTATTTTATATTCTTCCAATTTAAAAATTTTTTTAGGATTGTCTAAACATCTAAATAAGGGATGGAATATCACGAATTAACCATCACTTCCCTTCCCTTTCTATCCATTATCTTCTTCTCCATTCCTCTGCTAACTCCTAAACATACCATAAGCTTTCAAAGTTACCTCCACAAAATTGAAGATTTTTTTCCCTATCTTTTATAAAAATAATTTTATTTGTGTGTACACAATTACATGATTTGAAAATGTTTTAAATTTGCACCTCTTGTAGAAAAGTGCAACGGAAAGTAACATTCGGTACCTTGAAAAAAAAAGTTGTGAATCTGTTTTATTATTCACTCACTTGTATACGAAAAAAATAAGATTATCATCGGAAATATATTTTCCCACAAAATAAATGAGTCTAAGATTGTCTCCTCTATCATTGTTGAGGTGCTAATGACCTTGCTTTGCAGTTTTGTCTTTTTCTTTGGCATCCACAATTAAGTTATCGATTTAGGTTGAGGGACGTGTCGCCCTTTAATCCCCACCACACCAACCACCCGTCTTCTCAGAATATGGACCTTTCGTTTGCAAATCTAGGTACCATATCGACTTTTGGACAGATCTGGGGAAGGCACCCATGTGCCTTTTTGTCATGACCCAGCTGGCCACAATTATAACAAAAATTCTGTGTCTTATATCATAACTAACTGGTCAAGAAGGATCGGGTTTGCATCAAGCTGGCAATTTGTAATTGATGATCCGTGTTTCCAGGTTGGATACTTGGATTTTGGAAAAGTACAAGTATTTAAGAAAATCCTTTGTTGTGTGGCAGCCATTGCTTAACCAAGATAATGTTCGATTACAGTCTTTTAATTTATGCGAGGCCATTTGAAAAGTGGGGAACAGCATAATGTTTGATCAAAAGGTTCCAAACCCTGTCCTGACTTTGGAAAAAGCAAAGGCAACTCAACAGGAACTCTTGTTAGCTCGATCTAGTGATGTTATTATGTATCAATCTCATGCAAGTGATAACAAAACTTTTTCTTGGCAATCTCCTCCCCTTGATTCCTATAAAATTAATATTGGTGGAAAATTTGATTAAAAAAAGGAGATTTAGTGCGATTTCTATTCTTATAAGGGATCACCAAGCTAATTTTGTTGCAGGGCAAGCTCGAAAATCATTGCAAGCTCTCTTCTCATGGCTGAGGCTGACGCTATGCAGGATTTGGTGTTGTTGTGCCAAAATTTGAATTTAGGAGAATGCATATTTGAGTCAGATAATTTAGAATGCAGATAATTGTTACTCCTTCTGTTCCTTTTTAAGTACTGTTTGATTTTTTTTATTTATTATTTTTAGAAATCATGATTATATTTATTAATTTTTAAATATTATTCTGTTATCTAAATAAATATTTAATAATTTTATTTATCAGTTAACTTTTAATGGAGATATTAATAAATTATAATTTAACTTTTTTAATATTAAAGTTATTTATTATCTTTCTTAATCATTGTGTATTGACCTTAAATAATATTTAAAAAAGAATAAAAAAGATATACGGTTAATTCAATTTCTTGCTAATGACATTTTGTTAATTTCCTCCGGTTTGGGAAACCGTATTTTTTCAATGGATTTCGAGGGCTCATAATAGAGTTGCTCATCCGGTAGCTACTACCTGTGCTAAAGGAGCTTTGCCAAGTCTATCAACATTTATTCATCCTTAAAACTGGCAAGACCTCGTATGGAAAGATAGGCTTCCTTCGTTGTTGTTATGCCCTCCAAGACATTCTTTAGGTTTAAGCTTGAAAGTCTTGAAGCAGCTTTGGTTACTGCTATTGTTTTTGTGTCACTTTTGGTTTCTTATAACAAAGTTCAATTGTTGTGATTTGTGGGCCTCGTGCGGCCATTTCAAGACGCTGTTTGTTGCGGCCGCATTTTTTTCTAATAGCAGTGAAGACTTAATTTGATATAAAGATGGAAATAATTTATTATTAAAATAATTAATTATATATTATTTATTTTATATCTAATGACATCAATTAATAATTGATTATACATAATTTGTTTTTGTCAAGTAATGTATAAAATAATATTTTTAATATCAAATTACTAAAAAGGAAAATAACATACATATATCACAATCACTACTATCAACCATGATAACATACCAATTTGAATGTACCCAGTAATAACTGAGAAGCAGGGAAAAGGTTTCAACTTATTGCTCCAATGACTTTTCACATGTCAAATAAAATTTTTATACAACTATTAATTTACAATGCTTTTGCAGAGTTACTATCTAAAATCGAATTCACCTAGAAAGCACTAAGAAGAGTACCACCTTCGGATATTCTAAAAGAATAAAGCAGGGAAAATTATCCAAATTCCCTTTAAAAATAAACGTATTGAGTTGGATTTACATGCTTAAATCATATACGAATTTCATTGCTTATTAACACTCCAGTTGCAACAATAGCAAGTGCAAAGATAGGGCGCTCTCTCAAAGGAAAAACTAATTCCATGGGGTCCTTGCAAGAATCAGAAAAGACAGTTTGTCAATTATTAAAAACTGGCCTTTTTAAGTTAATAATCATAAAAGGATACGATGTATAACCGTGAGAAATATCTTTAACACTATTTCCATTCATATTTTGTAAGTAATAAGATTTTTTTGATATCATAGTTAAATGGATATTAAAATTTAAAAAGTAGTTTCTTTATTTGTTAAAGTACAAGAGACAATAATATTAAAACTCTTAATACAGCGATAAAAAATATTTTTCATGAGTATGAGTCACTTAAGGTAGCGAAAATCATATGAATTGCATGAATGTAATAAAATTACAGAGAGTTTGCCTTTTCTTTTCCTTTGTTGGTCTCTCTCTCTCTCTCTCTCTCTCTCTCTCTCTCTATATATATATATATATATATATATATATATATATATATATATATATATATATATATATATGGCTTTTCTTTGTCGAAAAACCCATGAAGATAGATCAGGATAAGAAATTAGAAGAATCTAAAGAACAACTTCTCTTGCTTACTTACCCTAGACTCAGCATCAAGATTTTGCCAATAACCAAGAGTGACTAACATGTTATTTTGGTTACTAAAGAAGCAATTTTTTTAAAATTTGGTTCTTATTTAACTTTTATTTTAAATTTTATTTTTGAAAGACTTAATTTGATTTGATTAAATTTTTTTAATCATCTAATGTTAATATTTTTTAACAAAATTGAAAACGTATAAGCTTAAAATCTTATGTGATACCATCCAATATTTATTTGCACTCTTCATATTTTGTACTAACTATATAATTTTAATTTAAAAATAAAAATACTAAAAATCACTTTAATTATATCATTTCTTATCATTTATTATAATATTATGTTAATTTAATTATTAAGATACTTATATATATTTAGTATCCATGCGAGTATTATATAGCTTCAAGTTAAATTTTGAACTATCATATTATTATTATAGTAAATATAGTGTGAGGTACATAAAGAGGATTTAATTAAGAAAAATTGAATTTATTAAAGACTAAATTAAAAATAAAAATTAAATTGACAAAATTTACATTTGCGAGGGTCCAAAATAATATTTTTGTCCCATGAGAATTCTTTTGCAAGTCCTTAACTTTTTTATGTGGAATTGATTTAAATGAACTCATTCTCAGAAATGCATGAGAATTTCAAATCATCATAAAAAACACACGGGAATCATGGAGATCTTAATTATCATAAAGATAGATAGCATTGATTTACCTCAGCAATTATATCCGGAACTCAATGTACATTATATTAACATATATTTAAACAAAAAAAATTATTGTTCATCGTATGAATGTTGCATGTTTCCCAATAAAACTATGTTTAAAACCACCCCAACAGACCCCAGCAAAAAAACACTTAGAATATATAAATTAGCAAGATATTATATTTAAAAAAATATTGAAATATATTTGAAATGTCAGCATCATCAATTTTTACAATGAATATTGAATAATTCACAATCATCTCCGGAGATAATTATGTGTACTACAACCCATCAGGTAGTTAACGACAATAACTCGTATGAGTCTTAATTATTGAAAAATGTGTTTAGGAAAAAATCTTTATCCAACACAAAGAGATTGTGTTCAAATAAACTTAGAGTTTAAGAATAACGATCTTCTTTATAATATGTAATAATTTGGACCTAATTAAATAATCACTCAATTTGGGTCAAAACTGTTTATATTTTAATTAAATTATTGAATTAAAAATTCAAAATAAATTAAGCCTAACATTCTCAGGATTTGTGCTTATAAAATGTTTAAACGTGAAAACTACCCACTATCAAACAATATCATTACTGCACTATCAGTAAAATCAGTTCCTAACCAAGGCCCCTGCAACAAGAGCTCGAGTTTCTTACTCCAAGACACACTGCTCAACTGCGAAAATATATGATAAAAAATATTTCTCATGAGTATCAGTGTAAATGTGTGCACGCGCGCGTTGTGGGGGGCTTTCCTTTGTCCAAAAACCAAAACTCATGAAGATAGATCAGGATACGAAATTAGAAGAATCCAAAGAACAACTAGTCTTGCTTACTCTGGACTCAACATCTAGATTTTGCCAATAACCAAGAGTGACTAGAACATTATTTTGGTTAATGAAGAAGCAAGTTTTTTTTTAACCTGGTCCTTATTTAAATTTTATTTTCAATTTGATTTTTGGAAGATTTAATTTGATTCAATTAAAATTTTCTAATCTTCTAACATTAATATTTTTCAACAAAATTGAAAACATAAAAACTTAAAATCTTATGCAACACCATCCAATACTTATTTAACACTCTTTATATTTTGTCTCAACTATATAATTTTAATTTAAGAATAAAAATACATAATAATCACTTTAAGTACATCAATTCTTATCATTTATTATAATATTGTATTGATTTAATTATTAAGATACTTACTCTTATGTAAGTCATATTTAGTATCCATGCAAACAATAAATGGCTTCAAATCAAATTTTGAATTTTCATATTATTATTTTAGTAAGTATAGTGTGAGGTACATGAAGATAATTTAATTAAGAAGAATTGAATTTATTAAAGACTAAATTAAAAATAAAAATTAAATTGACAAAATTTACATCTGCAAGAAACCAAAATAATATTTTAGTTATTGAAAAATGTGTTTGGGGAAAAATCTTTATCCAACGCAGATAGACTGTGTTCAAATCAACTTAGAGTTTAAGAACAATGATCCTCTTTATAGCATGTAATAATTTAGATCTAATTAAATAATCACTTTAATTTGGTCATAATTGTTTATATTTTAATTAAATTATTGAACAAAAATTCAAAATAAATTAAGCCTAACGTTCTCAGGATTCGTGCTTATAAAATATTTAAACCTGAAAACAGCCCACTATCAAACAGTATCATTACTGCACTATCAGTAAATTCAGTTCCTAACGAAGGCTCCTGCTACAAAGAGCTCCTGGGTTTCTTACTCCAAGAGAGACCCCTCAGCTGCGAAAATATATGACAGTCAACGCAGGGGTGTAACTAGAAAAATATTTTAGGGGTCAACCAAATATATATGTGTTATTAACAAAACAATTTAAACTTAAAATAAAACTAAAAAATATTAAGTTATATATTAAAAAATTAAAATTAATTTATTTTAACATTATATATAGTTTTATTCATCTATAAATTACATAAATATATTTCATAAGTGTCAAATTGATTATTTGTAAATATATGTAGTTAACCAGTTTAAAATTTTTAAAATAAGTATTTAAGTCAAAATTTAAAAAAATAAACAACATAATAAATTATTTTAAATTTAATTAAAAATTACTTTTTTGAGTAAAAATTAAAGAAATTACCTTTGAGTGATGGAGTCATTAATAATAAATCTGTTGTTTCTTCTTTTTTGTTTTTGTAATGATAGGAGTGATTACCCTCCATTATCTAATTCAAGATTTTAGTTTAAATATAAAGATAACTCGCCTTCCATTTTATTTGGCACATTTGATGATGCCATGATTCTTTTTGAAGGACTTGCCTCTTTTAATACCTCTAATATTATGTATTAACAAGTCCTTTGACAAGACTTCTTCTAAATATAAGACTTACTGATATATAAAAGTAGAGATGTTAAAGGAAGCAATTCCTTTGACAAGAATCCTATCATCTCCACATGTGCTATGGAAGATGGAAGGTGAGTTCTCTTTAAATTTGATTGATACTAATACATTGCTAATGGAAGCAAATGTGTTGCTTAGACTTGTAATATTGAATACAACGATCTATATTTTCCAACTTAGAACCCTCTAAAAATATGAAAAAATAGGTAAAATTCTTCATTAGAATTAAAATCAAGGGTTACCTATTCATTGTAGGGATGACAAAAATTCGTGTAAAGGTGCCATATCAAAGAATTATGACTAGAGGATAATTCCAAATGTATATTTTCATTTCTAGTGCATATTTATAGTAAATAACAAGTTTATTGTTTATTGAAAACTATAGTATTTTTGGTGTATATGTTGATGTAATAATATGAAAATAAATAATATTATAGAATATATTTTTGTAATAAATTGCATCCTTTTTCATTTGTTTTTACATTTACATTATATCTATTGTTATTTTTATTTGCTTAATTGTAAAAGAGAAATATTATAATGCAATTTTAATTTATTTTATTGATTTCACTTGGAACAAATTCATTTAAAAAAAATTGACTAGTTCAAAAAAAGATGTTGATGTTTTTATGCAATTTACTCTTAAGTTATAAAATTGTTACTTCAAAGAGTATGGAAAAAGTTCACCAAACAAAAGATATTAATTTTTTAGTTAACCAATATTAAAGTATTATAATGTCAATTTTTATTTAATAACTACTATTAAACATTTTTTTAATAGGATGATGAGTCTTATTATAGTTAGTGATATTTTTTAGACTTAACTAATATCTAATATTCAACATAGTTTATTTGAATTACCTTTGGATGTCAATGTTTTTTAGTAACTCAAATGGAAACTTCTACCTCTCAACACAACTTGAAAATAAAAAGAATAAAACTTTGGGCGAGTTGAATACAAAAAGAGTGAAAAACTAATGCCATTTGTAAATTTTATCCCAAAGTTTTTTTATCCTTAAAATGATTTCCATCCAATGATGTATGCTCACCTTCCAACTTTGAGGTGATTCTCTATGATTTTGCATTTATGCTTATCCATTGTTTTGCAGCACTAAAACTTTGTTAGCTTATCATTAAATATGCAAGGTTTAGTACTCCCTGGAAAAACATAAAATATAAATGTAAAGATTTGTTTAATTTTTGTGTTTGTTCTTACAATTTGGTTTTTGATTTCATAATTAATTATATTTTGTTACCTATCATTTTAATGCAACTTTTACAAGTTTCTATAGATAAGAAATTTAATTTTATTTATCTTCTTTGATATTTGGTAGTATTATCTATTGTTTGTTTATAAGAAAAGTGTAACATCATACATCTAATTTTAATGAATACTTATGGCATTTGAAGGTATTATGTTCAAGAGTTCTTTTTAAGGGAGTGCAAATCCTGCATATTAAGCAATGAGTAGGGTATTGGATATAACTTTTTATCATTTTTAAACTTTTGTTATTTAACTTATTGTTTAATATTGTTGAAATTGAAATTTTATAGTGTCACAGGAAATATTAGTTTATATTTCTAGTTATGGTATTTTGTAAGGAGGAATAATAGACGAAAATGAGGGATCAAAGAGGGAAGAACAAGGAGAGTGAGTATTGGTTGAGAGGGGAAAAATATCATGTTAGTTATATAAAGAAACTAAAGTGGTATTACATATATTACATGCCAATTTTTTGATAAAAAATGGATGCGCAATGTTATTTTTCATGATGCTTTGAAAGAAATGACATTGGTTGTTTTCAATATAATAACTGATGTTATTATTATTTACAACGATTATGGACCCATCATTGAAACTAATGTATAATGACAGTGAATTAGATATCGGTTGAAAATTGATTTGTAACCCTCTCAAAATTCAGCTTCTATTCAGCTTCTATTCACAATTCCATAGTAGTGGAAATAGTGAAGAAATGGTTTTGGGAATGTGGTATGAGAATTTTAATTGTGCCTGTACTCTGAATATGGAGCTATTAGCTACCCATAAGGAACTATTTGTGGCTAATAATTTTCATCATAGGCAAGTCCAAGTTGGAAGTGATTCAAAAATTGCTTTTGAGCCTATGTTGGGAGCTACAGTGTGCCCATGGCAGAATATAGTGGTTTTTGAACTAGTCAAGTTTTTGTTTCAGTCAATTTCTAATGTGTCTTTGTGTTGGTGTTCTTGAACATGTAATGGGATGCTACCTGAGGCAACTAAATGGGTTGAGCGTGTAATTCATATCAGGTTGGGTAGTTTATCTCACATTCCTCCCTGATTGTGAATGTTGTACTTTATAATATTGCTCATCCTCACTATTGATAAAATTTCATTTTAGTAGCCGAAAAAAACTTAACTAATAATAATACCAACAATTATTTAGTTTAGGAGAAGCATGCTAAGTCTTAAGACATTTCATATTTAATAAAAGGTTTTAAGTTTGATAATTGGAAACGTCTTTATTAGGAGATGTTTATTAATTACTATCTAAATAAAAATTACTTTCATCCATGATAAAAAAAAGATATGAACAATGGTGAAGCTAGAAGCCCAAAAGATAAAATTTAGAGGAGATGAGATATAATTTATTAAAGATTTTAATAAATTTTTTAAAAAATTTATAGGATTATATGTGATTTTTTTAAAAAAAATATTCAAATTCATTGGGCAAAATTTGTAAAGCCACCCCAAAACGAAGAAAAAAAGATACACACACACACACATTATTTATTAAATGTTTTAATAATTTTTTTAAAAAAAATTCATAGGATTATATTTGATTTTTTTAAAAAAAAACCTTCATATTCATTGGGCAAAATTTGTAAAGCCACCCCAAAACAAAGAAAAAAGGGCACATACACACAATGATGCACCGCACCAACCCATCAATTGGATGGCCATTATAATGATAGGTTTACTGTAACTATCGGACTCCACTCTTGTGCTTTTCATTGACTGTTCATTCGGATACGTTTTATCATTGTATCGCGCGATAGAGTAATCATAATCATTTTTGTATAGAAATTATGTAAAAAAATTTTGGATAGAGCCACGTTTGTTGGAATAAAAATAATAATACAATTATTTAAAAATTAATTATATTTATAACATCGCATATTTATTTGTATTAAATTAATATATGTTGTTCAATAAACTAAAAGAAGAAAGATAAATTTTCAAAAATTAATAAATTATACATTATTTATGAAATTATCAAAGAAACTTTTTAGTAAAATAATGCACTAAATGTCTCTAAAAGTGAACTAGCTTATTAACAAAAATAAATTATTAATTAAATTATTTATTATATCAAATACGTTCACAGCGTATCTTATATAATGATTTCAGTTACGAAGTAGAGAATTCACTATCATTCTTCATTAAAAAATACTGATATAACTTATAAATTTTTTATATAAAGTTTTACAATCTTTTAAATAAAAATTATAATTTTTATATAATTGTTAAATATTTTTATATTGCAAATATAATTATTATATTGTAAGTTTTTTATGATAAAGTTGCATACTTCATGTAAATTTATACTTTTTCTAAATAAGATCATGGGCTTCATTTGTGTGGTATGGGAAATAAAACTTAACCTAGTAAAAATTTAACCATTGCTTATTTATATAGAAAAAATCAAAACGAAATTAGGGGAAGGAGTAAAAATAAAATAAAATTTCCCTTTGCTTTTGCTTGGTTCTAGGTCAGAAAGAGTTAAGCTGATGCAAGTTATTGGCTCAATTGAATATAAGGAAATAAAATTTTTGTAATCTCTGTTGTTCATAAGTTTGAATTTCCCTCAATGTTAGTCGCTCTACTTGGTGAACAACTATCTGCAAGGAGGTCTCCTAGCACTCATGGATTAGTTGAGATGCTGTCTTTTGGTCTAACTGAGTCCAATTGGGTTTATTAGTAACCTCTAAGTAGGTCTCTGCCAATAGTTCTAGCATGTAATTGGCATCATTGTCAGTAAGATTTTGAGAATTTCTCCTCCTTATCATTCTTAGTTAGAAAAAAAAAGGTAGAAAAGAGTTAATTAGAAAAGAAAAGAAGTTAGAAAAAAAAAGGTTTGGAGCCCCATTTTAATTTCAATAGAAAACATTGATAGAAAAAGAATCGGAAATAATTTAATTCAAAATTGCCCTCATCCTTTTTTTTATTAACTTATTTCAATAAAATTACGTTTGAGAATAAAACTATCATTTAGCAAAATTTTATGTTATTTTCATTTATTTTTTATTTAAATAAATAAAGAAAAGTTATTTTTATTTTTCTTATTTTCTTCTCATTTAAAAAAATATTTTTATTCTCATTTTTTATTTTTTTCCTTTTTGTATCCAAGCAAAGGTTATTTTTTTAGGAAACAACAACCTACTGAACTGAAGATCAAATTGCATTTGACGGGAGAGTCCAAGCCCTAAGTTCTATTTCGATGGTCCCATAAAATAATGACTAAACTATAAAAATAGAAAATAAAAAATTTATAATATTCATGACCATTTTATTGCTCTTAATGAAGTCTTTCTTTTTTAATCTGGTCGTCCTTTTTGGTCAGCTGAGATCAATCCAAAAATTTTAACTTAAGCAGAGCAATATACATAATAAAAAAAGTAAAAATTTAACTATTAGAAGAATAAATATAATATTTTCATATGTATAATAGTGTATAATAAATGAAATTTCAAATGTTTTAAACCACAATTTTTTTCTCATATGTATATATATCCACATTCTTACATAAAGTCAATAACATTCAATTTTTTTAAGTAGACAAAAAATATCTTAATTACAAAAAGTAAAAATTAAGGGCATTTAAATAATTGTAATGAGAAATTTTAAATTTGAAATATTTAAATCAATTCTACTCATTTTTTCATACTTTCACAATAAATGCACTCATTAATTTAAAAGTTTTTTTGTGATGATAAATTGACTTTAATATCATTTATAATTTTATTATTATTAAATTATAGTATAATTTATTTTTCAATTTAAAGAGTAAAAGTTACTAACTTTCATAGAAATTTAGAAGTTACCGATCTCCATATATATAAAATAAAAAATTGAATAATTTAACAGAAAAATTTAAATTTAAATATTTAAATCAATGACAATCACTCTTTCTCATCACCCTCGCTGATAATTTCCTCAATTATTGTGCATTTTGAGAGCAATTTAAAGATTGAACCGACTTCTAAAGCATCTATGAAAACTCTCACTTTTTAATCTTTAACTCAATCATATGATTAACACTGATTAAAATTCTCACTTTTTAATCTTTATCTGATTGATTGTAATCATAAAGGAATTCAAATCCAATTTAATTGTGAATAAATTCATAATGAAATGTAGCATTTTTTTTTAATTACAAACGTTGGTGACCCATTTAAAAGTGTGAAACTCATTTTAGAAGTCATTTGCTTTGTGCAAATATTACGAGAAATGTAACTTTTTGGAAGGAAACAAATATTTCAATTATTTAGTTGGCCACTAATTGTTAAAATAAAGAAAATAAAGAAAGTACAACTTCCCATAATTTATAAAAAGTTGCTTACTTACAATTTTCAGTAAGAACTTCTTATTTTATTTATAAACAGAAAAACAAAATTATCTGAGTTTAATTTATCAAATGACGGTGTATCTTTTGAAAATTATAATAAATATTTATTGATGGCAATTAATTACAAAATATAAATACTTATTCAAATATAATTATTTTATTAAGTATATGGTAAATAGAATAAGCATTATATGAAATTATAGAAAATAAAAAAAATTAAATATTATATCTTAAATATAAATATTATTATAATAATAGAAATTTAGTTCCAAATATAATTATATTTATTTATTTATATATTATATCATATTATTTATTATTTTATATTTATTAACTTTATCATTTATTATTTTTAATATTCAATTATAAAAAATAGATATTTTTATCTACTTTATATAAATTTGATTATATTAACTACTTAATTAATATTTTTCTGTATATTCTATTTCAATTATCTTAAGATAATTTAATATACACACAAGTAAGACATCTTATTTTTTTAAAATATATTCTATATTTTTATAGTATATTAAAAAATAAAAAATAACAATTTTTAAAAATTATAATGGCAAGAATTGGAAATATGACAAAAAATAATTAAAATATTTCAGTACTGCTCATTTTTCATATTTCAATTTTAAAAGATTTATTACTTATTCTGATAATACTTTCTAAAAAAATTCAGGGAAAAGTATCATTCAAATAATTTTGAAAAATTTTTAAAAAAATTACGAGAGAATTTATTTTCTAAAAAATTTAACTTCTTAAAAAAATTGTTTTTTGTGCAAATTAAATCACTCCAAGATTTTATAATTGTATAAGAATAATCTAGATGAAGTGTGTTCACGTTTTTTTTCAGGTCCATGCAATTAGTGTACACACTTCAATAATGCAGACAGATCGTGGCACGCCGCCTGCCTACCATTACTCGCGAGAAAAGTAGAAGTCAACGGTAGTTTGCATATAAACCTAGAAGTATCTGTAGCTTGCAAACCAGTCACGACCATGACAGAAATTCTTCCCAAGAAGCTCCACATTGCCGTGTTCCCATGGCTAGCCTTTGGCCACTTACCTCCATTCTTTGAGCTTTCCAAACTCATAGCTCAAAAGGGTCATCGAATTTCTTTCATTTCAACGCCAAGAAACCTCCGGCGTCTCTCAGAAATCCCTCCAAATCTTCAGTCTCTCATAAGTATGGTTGAAATCCCACTGCCCCATGTGGAAAATCTGCCTGAAAATGCAGAGGCTACCACGGACATACCACCCCACGTTGTACCATATCTCAAGAAGGCTTTTGATGGCCTTGAAGAACCTTTAGTTAGGTTTCTAGAAAAATCTAGACCAGATTGGATTATATATGACTTTGCACCATACTGGTTGCCACCAATTAGCACTAAGCTTGGTATCACAGGCATATGGTTCAACATATACAGTGCCTTTGGTATTTCACACTATATTAGTACACTGGTTTTCAAGGAAAAATCCTCTGAAGTACATCTTAAACCCTTTGAGGAGAAGATAAATTTCGACCTTTACATTGAAAGAAATGAATCCGGAGTCTCGGATGTTTTCCGAGTCCAAGAAATCCTTCGTGGAGTAGATGTTGTCGCCATTAGAAGTTGCAGCGAGATTGAAAGTGATTCTTTGTCATTTCTTGAGAAACTCTGCAAAAAACCAGTAATTCCAACTGGTTTATTACCCCCCTCTCTAAATTTCTCTGAAGACGGAGACGATGAAAACTGGGGCAAGATTGTTGGGTGGCTTGACAAACAAGAAAAGAATTCAGTGGTTTACGTAGCATTTGGAAGTGAAGTGGCGCTAAGTAAAGAAGAAATCACAGAAATAGCCATGGGATTAGATCTATCTAATTTGTCCTATTTTTGGACGCTAAAGAAGCAAAATAGCCCTTCCGGCTGCACCGAGCCGGCGGAGCTGCTGGAATTGTCCGAGCAACCATCGAATGGCCGCGGCTTTGTGTGGACGACATGGGCGCCTCAGCTAAGGATTCTGGGACACGAATCTATTGGGGGATTCTTGACTCACTGTGGATGGAGTTCAGTGATAGAAAGCCTTCAATTCGGATGTCCACTAATTATGTTACCTTTCCAGAGTGACCAAGGGTTAATTGCTAGGCGTATGGAGGATAAAAAGGTGGGAATTATGGTTCCAAGAAATGCGGAAGATGGAAAGTTCACAAGGGATTTAGTGGCTAAGTCACTGAGATCAGTGATATTAGAAGGAGAAGGTAAAGTTTACAGAAATGAAGCTGAGAAGATGAGCAAGATATTTAGTGATAGAGAGTTACATCTGAAGTACATAGATAAGTTTGTTGAGTATATGGAAACCCAAAGGCTCGAATCTGAGGATTAGCTTTGATTCCGTTTCTTGAGATGTAAGTGAAGTGGTTCTTAATTCATGTATTGGAAAAACGGAATGACTGATTTTACTTTCTGCGCTGATGAATCTACAATTATTTTTAGCGTTAAAGGAGTTTTAATTCTGCAAATTATATTAAATAGAAGTAAAGCGAGTTGAGAGATGAGTATTTGATTGAAGTAGACTTTTTGATTTTTAATGGAATATTTGTGACTAAAGCAAATAAAAAAGGAAAATGGAGTGATAATTTCCTAATAATTATCAAAGATAAGGGAAAAATTACGGTTTATTTACATTTGATTTTACTTTTTTTTTCACTTAATTTACATGTGAACTTAAATATTGCAAGTCATCCGCACTTTTGATCATTAATATTTTACCTATTTAACTTACTTTTTATCAAAAATTTAACAGTGAACTTGTTTACATACATTTCATTTTAACTTTTCCCAATTTTGACTTAATTTGACATTTATTCAAAATTAAATTATCTCTCAAAAAAATCTAATTTTATTAAAGATTTATCTTTTATAATTTAATTTACAATTACTGAATAGAAGGTGTTAAATCAAAATTTTAAGGGGTAAATTAATTTTGAATGGGTATCAAATCAAATTAAAATTAAGGAAAGTAAAAATTACAGACAATATGCATGAAACTTTAGTTAAACTTGGAAGGAAAAATAATTTAAATGAATTATAATATTTAAAATTAAAAATTAATTAAATAAAATATAACGAAATCATATATTAATAAAAATATAATTTTTTCGAAATAAAAAGTAGAACATTTCGTTCCCCTTTTCTTTGTTTTGTTTTCCTCAAAATAATCATGAGTTTCAAATATTATCTATTAGGCGCATTCTATGGTGCACATGGTTCAGAAAACCCGGAAGTGTTAGATAAGAAAAAGAATGAATTATATTCACATCTTCCCACGTTTAGCATAAACACATTTTCCTCTTCTCCAATTTGTAAAATATCCATTTATCTATTCTTTTTTCAACTGAAGTTTGACACCATTATTTTTTTTCATTAATTTCCAGTTTTACACTTTTAGGTTTGATTGCAAACTTTAGTACGGATTTTTCAGCAACCTTGCTCCGAAAGTAGTTTTATCAAATAGGATATTCACGTATTTTTCGAATTTGATGCAAACTAAAAATTTATGTAATATATATTATTTAAAATATGAATAAATTTTACCAACATATTAATAATATAGTAATATTTAATATTATTTTAAGTATCTTATCTTTATTATATTTTAAATTTGAACTTAAAATTTTATGCATGCACTTTAATTAAATTATTATTTCTATTACTGTAAAAAGTAAGTTAATTTAATTATATAAAATAAAAAATTAATATTTCTAGAAATTGGTTAAACTGGTAAATAAAATATACATTTAAAATTGCAAGTTTTTGGCAAAATTAATTTTGTCATATGAGGTTAAAAAGATAATATCATTGGAATGTATTGAGTGGTTTTCAATTTTAATTATGAACAATTTGATAATATTTTCATCAATTAAATTATTTTATTACTTAATTTTTCTTTTTTTTCCTTAAAATACAATTCCTCGTTATTTTTCTTTTCCAAGATCTTCTCTTTCCACCCCAAACACTCAGATTAAGATTTTCTGGAGCTTTCCGTATCCTCCTCCCAACTCTCAGCAACCTCTTATGTTTCCTCTCTGTTTGCTACCCAGCTCCAATCGAATCTCACTCTACTCCGATCTTCATCTTCCTTTATCGCTGATAGCTATGGATCCAATCTCAGTTAGGAAACTTTGATTCTGGGCGTTCCACCAGGGATGTTTTAGAAAATATATCATGGTAGTATTACGGGGAGTTAGAATTTTACGAGATTGAATGTTTTATTATTAAATTGTATTTTTTAATATTAAAATAAATAAATTAAAATAAAAATATAAAATTTTAATATTAATTATAATTTAATAATAAAAACATTTAACGAAGTAGAGCTCCATAACCTTAGTCAAGGGATTAATAGCGTGGGTTTCAGACTCTCTTCTTTGTTGCTAAAGTCTTCATCTTTTCCACCAAAATTTGGGTTTTTATTTCCTTCTAAATCCTGAATGAAATACACTTGAGAATCACAATAGATTCGAAAACTTATCAGCAACTCAGAAAAGTAGGATTAAAAACCAGAATAATTAATGGCAGAAAGTGTTGAAAAATATAATCTAGAAAAACTAAACGTCTTCTAGAAAATTTTCAATTTGCAAAGACCTAAAAGATATTTTAAATATTTGTAAAAGACAAAAATATAATTATTATGCTAAGTTATATGTATAAATTTTAAAAGTATTTTAAAAGAATCTTAAGTCTTAAGAAAGTCTAAAGTTAGTATTTGTAATTGGAGATCTCATATGAAAAGAAAATTCTCCAAAAGTATTAATAATTAAAATAAAAAAATTTATCAATGAAAACAAAATTATTCGTCAAAATTTTCCAGCAGAAAATTGATTGATGAATGGAATTTTTTAAAAATTATTTTTTATGTGTTCCTCTGCTTTGATTTCTTAATAATGAATTTTATAATTTCCTTGAAGACTGATAAACCTGAGAAAGTGATTTTTGGGTTGAAGTGGGAAGATTACAGTATCCCCAGTAGTTTCTAAACTTTGGGTATGTGGCACAATCTCATCCAATTGCTAAAGACTTAGGTAATATCATCCAATGGATGAGAGTGTGTCACACCACCTAAAGTTTAAAAATCCTGAGGGCACCTTAGAATTTCCTTGCACGGGATTAGACATTGACACTTATTGGGTTTTAGTGTTCGCATTGCAGGAGATTTAGGGTGAGTTATATGCCAAATATCACAAAATAGAATGGATATAGTACGATACATTTAATTTTATTATAAAATATTTTAAATGAGTTAAATTTCATATATAGATAGTAATAATTGATATAATTAATTGCACATTCTATTATTTAATAAAAATATTTAAAAATTAAAAATAAAATTTATTTATTTCATTTTCAATATTGTTGTGATTCAATTTTTAAATAGTATATTTTAAATTGAATATTCATTGCAATTCAAGCTATTATTCATCAATTGTGATTTTCAACATTATTATTATTTTTATTTTATATAAATTCTATTTAATTTAATTAAGTTATTTAATTATATATTTTATTTTTAACTTTTATATTACTTCACACTTCTCTCATTCTTTCTCTTCTATCTATTTGAAGATTAATGCATAAAAGACATAAAAAAGGTTTAATAATTACATATATTTTGATAATAATATTTTAAAAACAAAAAAAATATTGTACTTAGAATGTTTTGTTAATTAATTTTAAGAGCATAATTAACATAATTCTGTTAACTATCTTACTCTGCTTTATAACTTTATTTGACTTCTTTTAATTTTAAATCAGCTTACTTTACATTCACGCATTGCAGACAGAAATATGAACCCTTCTCTCACAATTGCGTGTCACATAGATAGTAGCTCCTTTGCCGCAAATTTTGAATTTGTGCGGCGTTACTCATTGAAGTTAACTTTATCAATTTTGTCTTCTCTTCTTTAGGAAATAATAAATTGGCTTTTTTTTTGTCACCCATTCAGCTTCACACACATTGTCCTTCTTTTTCACTTCGCTTTATTTCGCCGTCACACTTATTCTTCTTTACACACTCATTCAGCTTTGCAAACTCACTCCAAATATCTACATCTTGTTTGCATACTGTGAGTTCTAAATCTACGCTAAAAAGAGACTTCTTGACTGAAATTGAGTCTAGCCGCTGATATTGAAGCTTTAGTGGGAATATTGAATATCCCTTTCTCTAGTGAGCTTTTGTAATGGGGAGTCCTTGTTGGACCTCAAATTTATGATTTACTTTCCTATTCAAAGATTCCTTGAAGATAAAGGAATTTACTCTGAAATGTAATTAAACTTGCTCTTTTGTTTGATTCATTTCAAGTTTGAGGATCAAATTTACAATTCACATAACAAATTTTGATTATGCCTCTAAAATTTTGAAGATTCGCTGAAGTTTGAAGATCCCCTGAAGAATCCATAAAATTTTGATATGACTACGTTATTTTAGTTTTTCTTCTATGAAGTTTTTGTTGAGCAAAATTTTATTTTATTTTTCCATTTATTATTTCTCCCTCTAACATTATACACTAAAATCTCTGTTAGTATAGCAAATTCATACACTCAAATGCCTCTACGTATATTGAGGTCATATCTTACTAATTTCTTTCAGTTTCAAGACTAGGTTAAACTGTATTGAGCTATTTTTTTTCTACTTTGAAAATATATTTATTTACTTTAAGTTTGTATTTGGTCTAAAGCTACTGCGCTTTGATGTTTTTATTTACTTTCTATGTGTTTTTAGTTTCTATTGTGGATTGGTATTGGACAAGATTCTTTCCCTATAGCTTCTGCTTCCCTTGCTTTGTGTTGCTTTGGATCTTTTAAGCCTTTTGTTTGCTGAAGATGACTATGCGGTAAGGG
Organism: Sindora glabra; assembly: GCA_020226215.1. Classification (NCBI taxonomy): domain Eukaryota; kingdom Viridiplantae; phylum Streptophyta; class Magnoliopsida; order Fabales; family Fabaceae; genus Sindora; species Sindora glabra. The sequence goes on from CM035235.1 coordinate 8,425,513, forward strand.
TGTTTATCTTCATTTCAATTTCTTTTAATTGTTTTTCAATATATGCTTTGCTTTGTTTGTTGAATGATATTTTTTGGATGTTGGATTGTGCAAGAGGAGAGTTGTAGCTCAGAAATTTATTTTCTAGTAGTTGCAAGTATAATACGAAAAATTTCTGCCATTTTAAGAAGCATAGCTTTTGAAAAAAATTTCAAACTTCTCTTGTTTCCCCCTTTAATAGGGACTTCGTGAACCCATTCAACGAAATTTAGAAGAAGCTTAGAAAAAGGTTTCAACTTGACCACCTATCATCGTGAGAGACATTATTACCTTCATATTCCATCAAAAAGTTGAGTCCACTAGCAAGGAATTAGAAAAAAGACTAAAAAACAACAAACTTTGTGGCTTTACGTATATTAATATTTTGAAGAGTAGATATTCTAACAGTTAAAACTACTGCATCAGCACCATAAGTCACTTCACTGCAAACTGCCTCTAAAAAACAACTTGTTTCCTTATTGAAGATCAAATTCGTCACTGCTCTATTCTCTAGAAATTTACAACCTTTGGCCTTTATGGAGTCCATCCATGACATGAAAATTCTTCCTTATACAGCCCCGTGACATCAGACCATACCAGAAAGCTTTCTACGTGCGTCAAGCAGATAACTAATTTTGACAGATCAATAAAATGCATGACAAAAAATATTTACAAACAAATGAATGTAATAAGCATAACTCATGGATTTACAACATAATTTCAACAATACTATCTTTAAAACAAATATAATAGTCATTGTATCTTTAAATTGTCAGTCTAATGCAAATTCTTTTCCATAAGCTCCTTAACCCCATCATCCAGTGATGTATAAATAGTTTTTCTTAATGAAAACATAGCCTCAAGAGTTATGAGTTATGACAAATAAGGCAAACAGTCGATTATTTAGTCATTATAATAAGTAAGAAAACAAGATGAAGGCTTCTCTTTAATTTCATTTGTTATGTTCTATTGTTTTACTTCCCTGTTGGCCTTCCTTTTTTCATCAGAAATGTAATTGCACATTAGTTTAGTAGTTGAGGTAAAAAGGTAAAATAATGTCGATTTCTATATATATATATATAAAACCATCATCATTTCTTTATAAGAAATACTTAAAACATGTCTTAAACATCAATTTTTTTTATAAACAACTACCATCTAATTTCATATACCATTTCAATTATTAAAAATAACCGATGTATTATGTCATACCTCCCTCCCTAGTCTTCCATATTCTCCCTATATTTCTTCTCACAAAACACCCTAATTAGAATAGAAAACAACATCTCCTATGGTACTACAATACTATCCTAATTTCAATAATTTTAAGGAACAAATTGAAGAACAAAAGTTTAAAAATAGTGAATGGTTACCTCAATCAAAGATGAGTGCTTCAATTCGCTGAATTTATCTTCATATCTATTACTTAATAAGATATTAGCACTCCTTAGAAAAATATTCTTAAATTCAATACCTACAAATTTAATAATCATTCATTAAAATTTTATGTATGGTATTACATTGAATGTTAAAGACAATAAATGAAATCAAATTTCTTACCTCTATAAACCTATAATAGTGGCATTAAAATGAAAGGAAATAAAATATGGTTGATTATGAAATTAGAAACTAAATTGCAAGAACAAATATAAGAACTATAAAAAATACTTACTTTTATATTCTTCCATTTTTTTATGAGTATGCAACCTCACAAATTTAGTGATAGGTTAACAAAGCTTTAGTCTTATAAAAAAAAATTGTAAACTTAAACATCAAATTGAAGAGAATCATTTTAAGATTAGAAAGCGAGTATATCTTATTAGAGAGATAATCATTTTAAGGTTGGAATAACTTTGAGATGAAATTTCTAAATGGTTTTATAACTTCACTCTCATTATTTTCAACTTATGTCCTAAGTTTCCACATTAGTTACCAAAAATTAAGAACCAATGTCATAACACTCAATTTTCATCAAAGAAACCAATATCGTTTATTTGAGCAACTTTTTCCTTAATCTTTCAAGTAATAGTTATATAATTTTAGTGTAAATCTTATAATTAAATTGTCATCAATTTATAAATTGATAAATTTATGGGTGAGCTAATGAATTTTGTTTTTAATTGAACTTATTCTAAATGAAATCAATAGTATTAAAATTCCTCTTTTTGCATTATGATATTTTTTTATATAATTAAATAGACACAAATAACAATAGATTAAATATAAATGAAACAAATAAGAAACGAATAATCTATTACAAAAATTGTGTTTTGCCATATTATTAATTTCGATATTAGTACATTGATATATACAATGAATAAAATTATATCCTAATGAACAATAGACTTTAAATGAAAAGGAAAAGTGGGTATTGTTTGCTTACAATTTCTTTGCATTGCTTGAGGGTTTCTAAGTTAAAAAATATAGATGATTGCAAAAGTAATGCTAAATTATAGTAATAAGAAGTATTATCACTAGTCATGCAATGAACTCAAGCCCATCAATGCAAGAATAGGTATGCTACTTTTTCTCACTGTAGTTTATCATCAATTTTGCAACCCTATCTTTGTGTTTTCTCAGCATCATTAGATTTTCTTCTTGAGATAGAATCCAAGTACTATAATTTACAATAAACAATAAAGATAACTTTTAATAAGGCATCTCTTAGATGTTTTAAATGGAGATTGGGAATGAAATATATTGGCAACATGTTAGATGTTAGTCATTAACCAAAATCAATGTCTTACATATGCTTTATTTCATGTAACTTGACCATTAATATACCTTGAAATGTATATTTTTTGGTAGCTTCTTGATACCTTATCAATGCTATTCTTGATAAATGCTTTGTGTCATTATTAGTAAAGGCTTATTATTTATTATAAGTTAGCTAGCCTTCGGTATGCCTTTAGGTCAAAAAATCAATATGGTCACTACATACCAATTTTTAGATCCAATTCTTTATTCCCTAATTTGTTCAAACCACATTGATTTTTTAATGAATAACAAACATAATTCACTCATATTTTTTAATTTAATTTTTATTACAACTTTTGCACCTAGTAAATGCCATCCTTGATAAATATTTACTCTTTATTATACATTAATTGGTTGTTGATATACCTTTAAATGTTATTAGGTTAAAAATCAACATGATAATTGTATCTCAATTTTCATCTTTCTTTCCTAATTTTTTTAAACCACTTTAGTGTTTTAATAAATAACTGATATGGTTTACCCCTTTTTTTTACATTTTTAATACAATATTTACATCTTGACATTTTTCTAAAAATGGATACCAATTTCTCAAAAAATATTATCAACTTTCTATATCTTAACATTTTTTAACAACAAATACCATGTTCTCCAACAAACATTATACAACGCTAAACATTGTTTAGTAACATTACAATTAATTATTTGATGAAAATTTTGAATCATTATACGCTATGTGTTTTTACATAAAATGACCTACACAAAAACAACACTAGATCATCAATGCAATTTATATTATTATCACTATATAACCCAAAATTAAAATCCTTCCTTTCTTTTTGAAAATAGGTAAGAAAAACATTTCTTTTCTTTTTTTTTTTTTTTGGTTTCTAGGGTACCATCATTTATTTTTCTTGAAAAATTCTTTTCAAAGTTTTAAACTAAGTTCTAACATTAAATTCCACAACTCACCATCAAACAAGAACAATAAACATACATATTATATGTCTCATACATATAAAGGAAGAAAGGTAAGGTTCTACTAAATCTTCTTGAAGCTTTTCTCTTGGTTAAGCACCTATAGATTCAAGTTCCATTTTTTTTCCAAAAGCAGAACAACATTAATAGAAGAATTTTTTAAATGTGAAATTTTTTTAACTAAATGAAATGTATTGCTTGAATATAAAATGTAAAAGGAATGGAACAAATGTAGTGATACCATACTCGAAATCTCAAAGCCACCCAAAGTTCACCAAAAGATAAAGATGTTTACTGTAAGAAATTATCCTATGCCATGACATTGTTTGGCATAAGTAAGTAATAAGCTAATTGATTATATTAGAATTATTTGATAGAATTAACTATTGATTTAGTTAAAAAATATAAAATGACAGACTAATATAAATAAATTGCACAAGAAAGAATTCTACTTTGTAGAATCTTCTAGTTAGGGGGATTGGAAAACTTCTTGGTTCCCTTTTGCATGTAAGAAGGTAGTACTTTAAGTTGTGCAAGTAAGGGTATATTCTATTATGATCCATAGCGAAACCAAACCATAAAGGAGTATACCCTATTCGTAAGCAAAACTAAAAGAAGTATTAGATATTTTGTAGATCACATAATACTACAAAAAAATCATAAGCTTTTTCGTAAATTCATTGAATGCAATTTATATGGAGACATTTTGGAATAATTTTAACGAAATTTTCTTTGAATAAATTTTATAATTTAGGTGGATTATGATTTAATTAATTTGGCATTCTCTTTGTGATTCTTAAAATTGTTGGATATAAATTCAAACATGGAAATACATGGTGGAGGTTGAGGGATAAGAAAGAGATAGGAGTTAAGATCTTTGCCCTTAGTTTTAATCATATATATTTAATAGTTTCATTTTCTCTTAAAATTTAAGATAATTTATTACAAGATTTAAAAGTTTATGTACCATTTATGTTACTTGACTAAACTTTTAGAGGTTAATGTATGTTTTCTCTTAGACATTATAAGGGTCAATTGGAACAGACCATCATAATAAGGCTCTCCCACCTAGTTTGTCATGTTAATGCAACATTCATCCGTGGTAGTCATGTTGAAAATATATATTGCAAAGGAAATCCTTTGATTGCTATCTTAATTAAAATTCTTATAATATAATTTTAAAAATGTGAAAAATCCAAGATATTCTTCATGTGACAATTGAGGCAAAGGTGAAGGAGAATTATTATTTAGAAGAGTATTGGAAAAATCTTTATTGAGGCATCCAAGTTACTTACTTTCATATGAAGAGCTACAACAACATCTTTCTTCTTGTTGGAAAGGCCCTTTAAAGCATTTCCAATTCCATTTGGGTGCTCTCAATCGCAACAAGTTGCTTATCGACTTGTGAAGTACAACTATTCCCTGAGATTTCAACTCCTTTGCTCATTTTAAGAGTCTTAACTCGGTGCTCAAGTACCTTCCATTCTTTGGCCCTTTGAAAGAGTTTAGAGATTTCTTCATTTTACAATCCCTTCATAACATTAACATATTCTTCAAGATTCCTGATTGCATTCTCAATAGCATTAAACTGTTCAACAGTCATCATTTTCTTTGACATCATTTGGTGACTTGAAAAAGGTGCAGTAGAATGAAGAAAAGCATGGCTAAAACCACACTTTGATACTAGATGTCATGGTCCGGCAACTTAAATTATGGAACATGTAGTGCTTAGACTCTTACCACCTAAAAATAAGTTGGCCAATTGGTTATTCGCCATTCGAGGTTTCAAAAATGACAAGCAACACCTAAAATAATAAGCATATCAAGTCAATCTTATGATAACACATAGCACATAGCAACATGGCAACCAATCATGAAAGCACATAATAGGGCAATGATGAATATTCGAGTAATGGAAATCAACGTGGCAACAAGCGAACACAAATGTGGGCCAATTTTAGTAGAAGATGGGCTACTTCTTTTATTCATAATATGTCTCATTACATATTTTAGAGTTTGTAGGGGAGGCTACCAAGTCACATACTTTGACCTCTAGACTAATACCAAGTAACCACTGAGATCATTGGACACTCCTCCCCTAAAGAGCATTCTAAGAAAAAGCCTTACTGGTAGGAGTAGATATGCTTTTCTTGAACCATCATAAGGCTTTTTCCTGAGGTGAGGGAAGGATCTAATATCTCATAATACATCAAAACAAAGATAAAAATCTAAGGATCACAGCCACATACTTATCTACTTGCACTAGACAAGTTACTTGGAAAAAAAATTATAATAATACCCTCAACATGAGGAAAAACCCTAAAAATTATACATAGGTTAGAATCCTCCTAAATTTGTGCACAAGACCTGCACTTGATGCTTGCTTTTTGTGCAAAATTTTGTCCAAACCAAAATTCATTTGTCTTACCAAATTGGGTCACAAGGCTAACTTGTGACATGGCAAGCTTGGAAAATCATTGCAAGCTCTCCTCCCATGGTTGAGGCTAACACCATAAAGAATTTAGTGTTGTTGTGTCAAATTTTGAATTTAGGAGAGTGCATATTTAAGTCTAATAATTTTCCATCTATTCCTTTTTAAATATCATTTTGGAGAAAAAATTTATTCATATTTATTTTTTATTCTAAGAATTCAAGATTACATTTATTACTTTTTTTAATATCATCCTTATTATTTAAATAAATACTTAATAATTTTACTTATTAGTTAATTTTTAATAGAAAATATATTCACAAATTATAATCCATTTTTTTAATATTAAAGCCATTTATTATCTTTATCTTTGTCGATTAATTTTAAATGATATTTAAAAAGGAATGAAAGAAATATACTACTAATTCAATTCCTTATTTATGACATATTGTTAATTTCCTGATTTGGAAAACCGCATTTTTTCAATGGATTTCAAGGGCTCGTAATAGAGTTACTCATTGGGTAGCTACTATCCGTGCTAAAGGAGCTTTGCCAAGTCTATCAACATTTGCTTATCTTTAACATTGGCAAGATATCGTACGGAAGGATAGGGTTTCTTGATTGTTTTATGCCCTGCAAGACATTCTTGAGGTTTATGCTCGAAAGTTTAGAAGCTACTTTGGCTACTGTGGTTGTTTTTTGTGTCACTTTTGGTTTCTTGTAGCTATGTTCAATTCTTGTATAGATGTTTTGTGGGCCTCGTGCAGGCTTTTCAAGCCACTTTTTCTTGCGGCAGCTTCATTTTTTTCCACAGTAGTAAACATTTATTTGGTACAAAAATGAAAATAATTTATTATTAAAATAATTGACTATAATAATAATTAATTACATATAATTTATTTTATATTTGGTAACATTAGATAATAATTGGTTATACATAATTTGTTTTTGTTTGAATAATACATAAAATATTATTTTTAGTCTTAAATTACTAAAAAGAAAATAAAATATATAAAATTATATCACAACCACTCATTTTTTAATCTATGTGATATTATTGTTTGCAAAAGAAAATACACATAATATATTATTTAATTTATGTATGTTCTTAAATAATAAACGCATTCTCATTTATTTAAGTTATTTTTCATATATAAGAAATTTTTTATAATTAAATAAGATTTATATTTATTTTGATATTCACTAATTTAAAAAAAATTGTGAATAACTAAATTATGAAATTGTGATAGTTGTTCATAAATTTAAAATAAAAAATGAGATAAGTATGAATATAAAATTTGTCCAATTTTATTTTTAGAAGAATAGAATTTAACAAATTGATCTTTATACAAAGACTAATAAGTGGATGAAATCGAAAAAAATTAATATTTCACAAAAATAAATTTGATATAAAATATTTTACAAGGGCGGAACTGAAAAAAATTAAATTTCACAAATACGAAAAGCACGGTTTGCTCTTGAAATTAAATCCTATTATCAACAAGAACCCATTTAATAAGAACAAGATCAAGTATCCTACTACTGAAAAACAAAAAATTGATCAGTTGTGGCACAAGCTAAAGTGCTACTATCAACCATGATAACGTACCAATTTGAATGTACCCAAGTAATAATTGAGAAGCAGAGAAAAGGTTTCAACACATTGCTCCAATGAATTTTTCACATGTCACATAAAATGTCTATACAGCTATTAATTTACAATGTCTATGCAGAGTTGCTATCTAAAGTCTAATTCACCAAGAAAGCACTAAGAAGAGTACCACCTTTGGATATACTAGAAGAATAAAGCAGGGAAAATTGTCCAAATTCCCTGAAAAATTAAACGTCGCGAGTTGGATTTACATACTTAAATCACATATGAATTTCATTGTTCAATATCAGACAGTTTTTTACCATTACATTTGCAACAGTAGCAAGTGCAAAGATAGGGCTCTCCCTAAAAAGAAAACTAAATCCATGCTGTCCTTGCAAGAATCAGAAAAGACAGTTTGTCAGTTATTACATTGAAAACTGGCCTTTTTCTCTTAAGTTAATAATCATATGAGGATGTCAGGATAGAGTGAATAACCATGAGAAATATCTTCAAGCCTACTTCCATTCATATTTGGTAAGTTATAAGATGTTTTCGATATCATAGTTAGATGGATACTCAAATTTGGTAAGTAATAAGATTTTTTTGATACCATAGTTAAATGGATATTAAAATTTAAAAAGTGATTTTTATTTATCAATGTAAAAGAGACAAATAATACTAAAACTCTTAATACGGGGATAAAAAAAATATTTCTCATGAATATAAGTCACTTAAGGTAAAGAAAATTATATTAATTGCATGAATGGAATAAAATTACAGAGAGTTTGCCTTTTCTTTTCTTTTGTTGGGTTCTCTCTCTCTACAATTTGTGTGTGTGTGTGTGAGGTGGGGGGGGGGGCTTTCCTTTGTGCCGTTCCTTTGTCCAAAAACTTTCGAAACCTTTGTTGTGTGCGCGCGCGCCTGCTCTTTGTCCAAAAACCTTTGTTGCGTTCTCTCTCTCTTGTGTGTGTTTCCTCTGTCCAAAAACCCCTGAAGATAGATCAGGATAAGAAATTAATTAGAAGAATCAAAAGAACAACTTCTCTTGCTTATTCTAGACGGCGCATCTAGATTTTTCCCAATAATCAAGAGTGATTAAAACATTATTTCGGTTACTAAAGAAGCAAATTTTTTTTAATTTGGTCCTTATTTAGTTTTATTTTCTAATTTGATTTTTAAAATATTTAATTTGATTCAATTAAATTTTTTTAATCATCTAACATTAATATTTTTCAACAAAATTGAAAACATAAAAACTTAAAATCTTATGCGACACCATCCAATACTTATTTCGCACTCTTTGTATTTCGTATTAATTATATAATTTTAACTTAAGAATAAAAATAGGTAGCAATCACTTCAATTATATCATTTCTTATCATTTATTATAATATTGTATTGATTTAATTATTAAGATACTTACTCTTATGTATGTCATATTTAGTATCCATGCAAACATTAAATGGCTTCAAGTTAAATTTTGGACTTTTATATTATTATTTTAGTAAATATATTGTGAGGTATATGAAGAGGATTTAATTAAAAAAAATTCAATTTATTAAAGATTAAATTAAAAATAAAAACTAAATTGACAAAATTCACATTTGCAAGGGAGCAAAATAATATTTTAGTCCCATGAGAATTCTTTTGCAAGGCCTTAACTTTTTGACATGGAATTGATTTAAATGAACACATTCGCAAAGATGCATGAGAATTCCAAATCATAAAAAAAGAAAATAAAAAACACGCGATTCATGGAAATCTTAATCATCATTAAGATGGATAGCATTGATGTGGCTCAGCAATTTTATCCGGAACGCAATGTACATTATATTAACATATATTTAAATAAAAAAATTATTGTTCTTCTCGTAAATGTTACATCTTTCCCAATAAAACCATGTTTACCTGATTGACAAACGTGAATAAACGACCACAACAGACCCCCCCAAAAAAAACATTCAGAAGATATATCTTGCATTTAAACAATATCGTGTCATCTGTAAGTGAATCAAAGTGATTCTAATTGCAAATTGGCTGTTCTCGAAAAACACAAATGGGCAAAATCAGAAACATGGATGAGCATTGTTTATCATTTCTGATAATTTTAATGAAATAATTCCCACTAGAATATATAAAATAGTAAGATATTATATTTCAAAATAAAATATTGAAATATGTTTGAAATGTCAGCAGCATCAATTTTTACAATTAATATTGAATACTAACAATAACTCCTTTAATGAGTCTTAGTTATTCAAAAATGTGTTTAGGAAAAAATCTTTATCCAACACAAATAGATTGTGTTCAAATCAACTTAGAGTTTAAGAATAACTATCTTCTTTATATTATGTAATAATTTCGACCTAATTAAATAATCACATAATTTGGGTCAAAACTGTTTATATTATAATTAGATTATTGAATTAAAATTAAAAATAAATTAAGCCTAACATTCTCAGGATTTTTGCTTATAAAATGTTTAAACCTGAAAACTATCCACTATCAAACAAAATCATTACTGCTCTATCAGTAAATTCAGTTCCTAACCAAGGTACCTGCTACAAGAGCTCGAGTTTCTTACTCCAAGAGAGACCGCTTAAGTGCGAAAATATATGATAGTCACCGCAGAGGTTTTAACTAGGAAAATATTTTAAGGGTCAACGAAATATATATGTGTTATGAACAAAGCATTTTACACTTAAAATAAAACTAAAAAAATACTAAGTTATATATTAAAAAATGAAAATTAATTTATTTTAATATTATATATATTTTATTCATCTATAGATCGCATAAATATATTTCAGAAGTGCCAAATTGAGTATTTGTAAATATATGTAATTACCCAATTTAAAATTTTTAAAATAAGTATATAAGTCAAAATTTAAAAAATAAACAACATAATAAATTAGTTTAAATTTAGTTAAAGAAATTACTTTTGAATGATAGAGTCATTAACAATGAATTTGTTGCTTTTTTTTGTAATGATAGGAGGGATAACCCTCCATTATCTAATTTGATAGTTTAATTTAAATATAAAGATAACTCATCTTTCATTTATTTTAGTACATTTGGAGATGCTGTGATTCTTGTTGAAGGACTTGACTTCTTTAATATCTTTAATTTCACATGTTAACAAGTCCTTTGATGAGACTTCTTCTATACATAAGACTTATAGTTAAATGGATATTAAAATTTAAAAAATAGTTTTTTTATTTGTCAAAGTACTAGAGACAATAATATTAAAACTCTTAATATTGGATAAAAAATATTTTCCATGAGTATAAGTGTAAGTATGTGTGCACGCATGTGTGTTGGGTGGGGGGCTTTCCTTTGTCCAAAAACCAAAAACCATGAGTATAAGTGTGTGTGTGTTGGTTGGGTGGGGGCTTTCCTTGATCCAAAAACCAAAAAGCCTAGAAGATAGATGAAAAAAAACCCATGAAGATAGATCAGGATAAGAAATTAGAAGAATCTAAAGAACAACTTGTGTGTGTGTGTGGCTTTCCTTTGTCCAAAAACCCATGAAGATAGATCAGGATAAGAAATTAGAAGAATCTAAAGAACAACTTGTGTGTGTGTGTGGCTTTCCTTTGTCCAAAAACCCATGAAGATAGATCAGGATAAGAAATTAGAAGAATCTAAAGAACAACTTGTGTGTGTGTGTGTGTGGCTTTCCTTTGTCCAAAAACCCATGAAGATAGATCAGGATACGAAATTAGAAGAATCCAAAGAACAACTAGTCTTGCTTACTGTGGACTCAACATCTAGATTTTGCCAATAACCAAGAGTGACTGGAACATTATTTTGGTTAATAAACAAGCAAGTTTTTTTAACCTGGTCCTTATTTGAATTTTATTTTCAATTTGATTTTTGAAAGATTTAATTTGATTCAATTAAAATTTTCTTATAATCTAACATTAATATTTTCAACAAAATTGAAAACATAAGAACTTAAAACCTTATGCGACACCATCCAATACTTATTTATCTCTCTTTATATTTTGTATCAACTATATAATTTTAATTTAAGAATAAAAGCACATAATACTCACTTTAATTATATCATTTCTTATCATTTATTATAATATTGCATTGATTCAATTATTAAGATACTTATTCTTATGCAAGTAATATTTAGTATCCATGCAAACATTAAATGGCTTCAAATTAAACTTTGAACTTTCATATTATTATTTTAGTAAATATAGTGTGAGGTATATGAAGAGAATTTAATTAAGAAAAAATGAATTTATTAAAGGCTAAATTAAAAATAAAAATTAAATTGACAAAATTTACATCTGCAGGGGACCAAAATAATATTTTAGTTATTGAAATATGTGTTTAGGGAAAAGTCTTTATCCAACACAAATGGACTGTGTTCAAATCAACTTAGAGTTCCTCTTTATAACATGTAATAATTTAGATCTAATTAAATAATCACTTTAATTTGGTCAAAACTATTTATATTTTAATTAAATTATTGAATAAAAAATTCAAAAAAAAAAATTAAGCCCAACGTTCTCAGGATTCGTGATTACAAAATGTTTAAACCTGAAAACAGCCCACTATCAAACAATATCATTACTGCACTATCAAATAAATTCAGTGCCTAACTAGGTCCCTTGCTACAGAAGCCCTTGGGCTTCTTACTCCAAGAGAGACCCCTCAGCTGCGAAATATATGAAAGTCAACGAAGGGGTGTAACTAGAAAAATTTTTTAGGGGCCAAACAAATATATATGTGTTATCAGCAAAACATTTTACTCTTAAAATAAAACTAAAAAAATATTAAGTTATATATTAAGAATTAAAATTAAAATCAAGGGCTACCTACTTTTCCTATTCATTGTAAGAATGACACAAATTTGTGTAAAGGCACCATATCAAGGAATTATGAGTAGACTACAATTCCAAATGTATATTTTCATTTCTAGTGCATATTTATAGTAAATAAAAATTTTATTGTTTACTGAAAATTATAATATTTTTGGTGCATATGTTGATGTGATAATATGAAAATAAATAATATTACAGAATATATATTTGTAATAGATTGCATCCTTTCTCATTTGTTTCTCATTTATATTCTATCTATTGTTATTTTTATTTGTTTAATTGTATAAGAAAAATATTATAATACTTTTTTTAATTTTATGGATTTCAGTTAGAACAAATTCACTTAAAAAATTGACTTGTTGAAAAAAAGATGTTGATGTTTTTATGAAATTTATACTTAAGTTACAAAATTGTTACTTCAAAGAGTATGGAAAATTTTCACCAAACAAAAGATATTGATTTTTTAATTAACTAATATTAAAGTATTATAATATCAATTTTTATTTAATAACTAATGTTAAACATTTTTTAATAGGATGACGTGTCTTATTATAGGTAATGGTATTTTTAGACTTAATTAATATCTAATATTCTACATGGTTTGCTTGAGTTACCTTTTAGATGTCAATGTTTTAGTAACTAAGATGGAAACTTCTATCTCCTGACACAACTTGAAAATAAAAAAGAATAACACTTTGAGCAAGTTGAATACGAAAAGAGTGAAAAACTAATGCTATTTGTAAAATTTATCCCAAAGCTTTTTCATCCCTAAAATGATTTCCATCCAATGATATATGCCCACCTTCCAACTTTGAGTGATTCTCTATGATTTTGCATTTATGGTAAACCATTATTTTGAAGCACTAAAACTTTGTTAGCCCATTATTAGATATGCAAAGTTTAGTACTCCCTAAAGAAACATAAAATATAAATGTAACAATTTGTTTAATTTTTGTATTTGTTCTTAAAATTTAGTTTTTAATTCCATAATTGATCTTATCTTGTTAGCTATCATTTTAATGCAACTTTTACAAATTTGTACAGATAAAAAATTTAATTTTATTTATCTTCTTTGATATTTGATGGTATTATCTATTATTTGTTTATAAGAAAAGTGTAATATCATATATCAAAATTTTAATGAGTACTTATTGCATTTGAAGGTATTATGTTCAAGAGTTCTTTTCAAGGGAGTAAAAATCCCCTATATTAAGCACTAGGTATCATGACAAATTTAATAAAGCCCCCATCTCTAATTGGGGCATTGGGTATAACTTTTTATCATTTTTAAACTTTTGTTATTCAATTTATTGTTTAAAATTGTTGAAATTGAGATTTTATAGTGTCATAGAAAACTATTAGTTTATATTTCTAGTTAAGGTATTTTGTACGAAGGAATACTAGATGAAATACTGAAGGATAGAGAGGGAAAAACCTGGGGAAATGCGTAAAGGTTGAGAGGGGAAAAATATCACATTAGTTATATAAAGAAACTAAAGTAGTATTATGTATATTACATCCTAGTTTTTTGATAAAAAATGGATGTGTAATGTTATTTTTCATAATGCTTTGAAAGAAATGACGATAGTTGTTTTCAATATAATAATTAATGTTATTATTATTTTTTACAACGGTTATGGACCCATCATTGAAACTAATGTATAATGACGGTCAGTTAGATATTGGTTAAAAATTGATTTGTAATCCTCTCAAAATTCACCTTCGATTTCCAATTCTGTAATAGTAAAAATAGTGAAGAAATAATTTTCGGAATGTGGTATGAGAATTTTAATTGTGCCTTTACTTTGAGCATGGAGCTATTAGCATAAGGAACTATTAGTGAGTAATAATTTTCATCATAGGAAAGTCCAAGTTGGAAGTGATTCAAAAGTTGCTTTTGAGGCTATGTTGGGAGCTGTAGTGTGCCCATGGTAGAATATAGTAGTTTTCGAACTAGTTAAGTTTTTGTTTAAGTCAATTTCCAATGTGTCTTTGCGTGTGGTTTCTTGAACATGTAATGGGATGTTACATGAGGCAACTAAATGGGTTAAGCGTGTAATTCATATTAGGTCGGGTAGTTTATCTCACATTCCTCCTTGATTGTGAATGTTGTACTTTATAATATTGCTCATCTTTACTATTAATAAAATTTCATTTTAGTAGTAAAAAAAATTTTAACTAATAATAATACCAACAATTATTCAGTTTAGGAGAAGCATGCTAAGTCATAAGACATTTCATATTTAATAAAAGGATTTAAGTTCGATCATTGGAAATATTTTTATTAGAAGAAGTTTATTAATTACTGTCTAAATAAAAATTAATTTCATCCATGATAAGAAAAAGATATGAACAATGGTGAAGCTAAAAGCCTGAAAGATAAATTTTAGAGGAGATGAGATATAATTCATTAAAGATTTTAATATTTTTTTTAAAAGATTTGTAGGATTATACATGATTTTAAAAAAAAAAATCTCCAAATCCCCAAAGATTTGTAGGATTATACATGATGAGGTTTACTGTAACTATCGGACTCCACTCAAAATATAACTTAACAATATAATTTTTTATTAAAAAAGACCCACACACACAAAATGATGCACCGCACCAACCCATCAATTGGATTGCCATTATAACGGTAGGTTTACTGTAACTATCGGACTCCACTCTTGTGCTTATCATTGATTGTTCATTCGGATGCGTTTTATCGTTGTATCGTGCCATAGAGTAATCGTAATCATTTTTGTATAGAAATTATGTAAAAAATTTTTGGATAGAGCCCCGTTTGTTGGAATAAAAATAATAATACAATTATTTAAAATTAATTATATTTATCACATCATATATTTATTTTATTTATTTGTATTAAATTAATATATGCTGTTCAATAAACTAAAAGAAGAAAAATAAATTTTCAAAAAATAATAAATTATATATAATTTATGAAACTATCGAAGAGACTTTTTAGTAAAATAATACAATAAATGTCTCTAAAAGTGAACTAACTTATTAAAAAAATAAATTATTAATTAATTTTTTATTACGTCAAATACGTTAGGATGTTATATAATGATTTGAGTTATAAAGTAGAGAATTCACTATCATTCTTCCTTAAAAAAATATTGATATAACTTATAAAATTTTTATATAAAAATAAAATTATAATTTTTATATAATTCTCAAATATTTTTATATTGCAGACATAATTATTATATTGTAATTTTTTATGATAAAGTTGCATTTTTCATGTAAAAATTGTACTTTTTTTAATAAAATTATCTGGCTTCATTTGTGCAGTATGAAAAATAAAACTTAACCTGGTAAACATTTAACCATTGCTTATTTATGTAGAAAAAGGTTGAAAGGAAATTAGTGGAAGTAGTAAAATAAAATAAAATTTCCCTTTACTGTTGCTTGGTTCTAAGTAACAAAGAGTTAAGTCATTGCAAGTTAGTTCAATTGATTATGAGGATTTGAATAAAATCTTTGTAATCTCTCTTGATCATAGGTTTGAATTTCCCTCAATGTTAGTCATTCTACTTGGTGAACAACTATCTTCCAGAAGATCTCCTAGTGCTCAAAGATTAGTTAAAATGTTGTCTTTTAGTCTAATTGAGTCCAATTGAATTTATCAGTAACCTCTAAGCAGGTCTCCACTGGCAATTCTAGCATGTCATTGGCATCCTTGTCAATCAGATTTGGATAATATCTCCTCCTTATCATTCTTAGTTAAAAAAAGATAGAAAAGAATAAATTAGAAAAGAAAAGAGGTTAGAAAAAATAGGTATGGAGCCCCCATTTTTATGTCCATGGAAAACTTTGATAGAAAAAGAATGGGAACTAATTTAATTCAAAATTGCCCTCATCCCTTTTTTATTAACTTATTTCAACAAAATTACGTTTGAGATTAAAACTCTCATTTAGCAAAATTTTATGTTCTTTTCATTTATTTTCATTTAAATAAATAAAGAAAAATTATGTTTATTTTGTTATTTTGTTCTCATTTAAAAAAAAATTATTATAATCTTTTTATTCTCATTTTTTATTTTTTTTCCTTTCTGTATCCAAGCAAAGGTTATTTTTTAGGAAACGATAACCTACTGAACTGAAGATCAAATTGCATTTAATGGGAGAGTCCAAGCCCCAAGTTCTATTTCGATGGTCCCATAAAATAATGATTAAACTAAAAAAATAGTAAATAAAAAAATTATAATATTCATGACCATTTTATCGCTGTTATTATAGTCTTTCTTTTTTAATCTGGTTCTCCTTTTTGGTCAGTTGAGATCAATCCAAAAATTTTAACTTAAGCAGAGCAATATACATAATAAAAAAAGTAAAAATTTAACCATTAGAATAATAAATAAAACATTTTCATATGTCCAATAGTGTGTAATAAATGAAATTTCAAATGTTTTAAGCCACAATTTATATATATATATATATATATATATATATATCCACATTCTTACATAGAGGTCAGTAACATTAAATTTTTTTAAATAAAACAAAACATCATCTTAATTTCAAAAAGTAAAAATTAAGTGCATTTAAATAATTTTAATGAGAAATTTTAAAATTGAAATACTTAACTGAATCTACTCATTTTTTCATATTTTCACAATAAATACACTCATTAATTTTAAAAAAAAAATTGTGATGATAAGTTGACTTTAATATCATTTATAATTTTATTATTATTAAATTATAGTATAATGTTAATTTAAAGAGTAAAAATTACTAACTTTCATAAAATTTGGAAGTGATAAAAAATTGAATAATTTAACAGAAAAAATAAATTTAAATACTTAAATCAATCACAATCATTCTTTCTCATCACCATCACTGATAATTTCTCCAATTATTGAGCATTTTGAGCGCTTCTCCCTTTTTCAATTTCTCACTTTTTAATCATTAACTCAATCATATGATTAACATTCATTAAAATTTTCACTTTTTAATCTTTATCTGTTTGATTGTAATCATAAAGAAATTGAAATCCAATTTAATTGTGAATAAATTCATAATGAAATGTTGCATTTTTTTAATTATAAACGTTGGGTTACCCATTTAAAAGCGTGAAGCTCATTTTAGAAGTGGCTTGATTAGTGGAAACATTATGAGAAATGTAACTTTTGGAGAGAAAGAAATCCTTCAGTTATTTAGTTGGCTACTAATTGTTAAAATAAAGAAAGTAAAACTTGCCATAATCTATAAAAAGTTGCTTATTTACAATTTGTGGTAAGAAGAACTTCTTATTTTACTTATAAATAGAAATATAAAACTATCTTAGCTTAATTTATCAAATGACGGCTCATCTCTTAAAAATTATAATAAATATTTACTAATGATTATTAATTATAAAATATTAATATACTTATTCAAATATAATTATTTTATTAAGTATATAATAAATAGAATAAGCATTATATAAAATTATAGAAAACAAAAAATTAAATATTATATCATTAACATAAATTATAGATATAATCATAAATATTACTATAATAATAGAAATTTAGTTCTAAATATAATTATATTTATTTAACTCTCATATTGTTTATTATTTTACATTTATTAAGTTTATCATTTATTGTTTTTAATATTCAATTATACCAATTAAAAATAGATATTTTTTTACTTTATATAAATTTGATTATATTAAATACTTAATTAATATTTTTCTTTTTATTCTATTTTAATTATCTTAAGATAATTTAATATACAAACACATATAAGACATCTTATTTTTTTTTAAATCTATTCTACATTTTTATAGTATATTAAAAATAAAAACCCAAAATTTAGAAAAATTATAATGGAAAGAGATTGGAAATAAGATTAAAAATAATTAAAATATTTCAGTACCGCTCATTTTTCATATTTCAATTTTAAAAGATTTATTAGTTATTTTGATAATACATTCTAGAAAATTCAGAGAAAAGTATCAATCAAAAAAATTTTCAAAATTTTCAAAACATTTACTAGAGAATTTATTTTCTAAAAAATTTAACTTCTTAAGAAAAGTAATTTTGTGCAAATTAAACCACTCCAAGATTTTATAATTGGATAAGAATATTATAGATGAAGTGTATTCAAATTTTTTTCAGGTCCATGCAATTAGTGTACACACTTCAATAATGCAAGCAGATTGT
This sequence comes from Sindora glabra, assembly GCA_020226215.1. Classification (NCBI taxonomy): domain Eukaryota; kingdom Viridiplantae; phylum Streptophyta; class Magnoliopsida; order Fabales; family Fabaceae; genus Sindora; species Sindora glabra. The sequence goes on from CM035235.1 coordinate 8,444,245, forward strand.
GCCACGCCGCCCGCCTACCATTCCTCGCGAGAAAAGTAGAAGTCAACGGTAGTTTGCATATAAACCTAGAAGTATCTGTAGCTTGCAAACCAGTCACGACCATGACAGAAATTCTTCCCAAGAAGCTCCACATTGCCGTGTTCCCATGGCTAGCCTTTGGCCACTTACCTCCATTTTTTGAGCTTTCCAAACTCATAGCTCAAAAGGGTCATCGAATTTCTTTCATTTCAACGCCAAGAAACCTCCGGCGTCTCTCAGAAATCCCTCCAAATCTTCAGTCTCTCATAAGTATGGTTGAAATCCCACTGCCCCATGTGGAAAATCTGCCTGAAAATGCAGAGGCTACCACGGACATACCACCCCACGTTGTACCATATCTCAAGAAGGCTTTTGATAGCCTTGAAGAACCTTTAGTTAAGTTTTTAGAAAAATCTAGACCAGATTGGATTATATATGACTTTGCACCATACTGGCTGCCACCAATTAGCACTAAGCTTGGCATCACAGGCATATGGTTCAACATATACAGTGCCTATGGTAATTCATACTGGATTAGTACACTGGTTTTCAAGGAAATATCCACTGAAGTACATCTTAGACCCTTTGAGGAAAAGATAATATCCGACGATCACATTGAACGAAATGAATCCGGAGTCTCGGATGTTTTCCGAGTCCAAGAAATCCTTCGTGGAGTTGATGTTGTTGCCATTAGAAGTTGCAGCGAGATTGAAGGTGAGTCTTTGTCATTTCTTGAGAAACTCTGCAACAAACCAGTAATTCCAATTGGTTTATTACCCCCCTCTCTAAATTTCTCTGAAGATGGAGAGGATGAAAACTGGGGCAAGATTGTTGGGTGGCTTGACAAACAAGAAAAGAATTCAGTGGTTTACGTAGCATTTGGAAGTGAAGTGATGCTGAGCGAAGAAGAATTCACAGAAATAGCCATGGGATTAGATCTATCTGGTTTGTCCTATTTTTGGACACTAAAGAAGCAAAATAGACCTTCAGGCCGCAGCGAGCCGGCTGACCCGCTTGAATTGTCCGAGCAACCATCGAATGGCCGCGGCTTTGTGTGGATGACATGGGCGCCTCAGCTGAGGATTCTGGGACACAAATCTATTGGGGGATTCTTGACTCACTGTGGATGGAGTTCAGTGATAGAAAGCCTTCAATTTGGATGTCCACTAATTATGTTACCCTTCCAGAATGAACAAGGGTTAGTTGCTAGGCTTATGGACGGTAAAAAGGTGGGAATTATGGTCCCAAGAAATGTGCAAGACGGAATGTTCACAAGGGATTCAGTGGCTAAGTCACTGAGATCAGTGATATTGGCAGAAGAAGGTAAAGTTTACAGAAATGAAGCTGAGAAGTTGAGCAAGATATTTAGTGACAAAGAGTTACATCTCAAGTACTTAGATAAGTTTGTTGAGTATATGGAAACCCAAAGGCTCGAGTCTGAGGATTAGCTTTGATTCCGTTTCTTGACATGTTAAGTGAAGTGGTTCTTAATTCATGTATCGGAAAAATGGAAGTGATAGTGAAGAAATCTCTCTCTCTCTCTCTCTCTCTTTCCTTTTTTCAAGAATGATTGATTGTGCCGATGAATCTATAATTATCTTAGGGTAAAAGGAGTTTTGATTCTGCAAATTACATTAAATAAAAGTAAAGCAAGTTGATGAGGCGAGTAATTGACTGAAGTAGACTTTTTCTTTTTCAATGGAATGGTTGTGACTAAAAGAAAATGAAAAACAAAGTGGAGTAATAATTTCCTCAAAATTATAAAAAATAAAAGGAACAATTATACTTTGTTTATATTTGATTTTACTTTTCTTCACTTAATTCATGTGTGATTTTAAATGTTGCAAATCACATATACTTTCAATTATTAATAATTTACCTACCTAAATTATTTTAAATCCAAAATTTAATAAAAAATTTACATACATTACATTTCATTTCTACTTCTCTAAATTTTAATTCAATTTGTAGTTTATTTGAAATTAAATAATTAAAGAATTCTAATTTTATTAAAAATTTATCTTTTATAATTTAATTTATTTAATAGAAGGTGTTAAATTGGATTTTTAAGGGTAAATTAATTCTAAACGAATATCAAAATGACTTAAAATTAAAAAATAAAAAGTAAAGATTGCATGTAATAGGTATGAAATTTTAATTAAATTTCAGATAAAAATATTTTAAATGAGTAAAAATGAATCATAATATGTAAAATCATAAAAAAAATAAAATAGAATAAAATTAGCAATGGATAAAGTATAATTTCTCCTAATAAAAAATAAAACATTTCCTTCTCTTTTTTTTTTGTTTCCCTCAAAATGATCATGAGTTTCAAATATTATCTATTAGGCACATTCTATGGTGCTCGTGGTTCTAGAACTCTGGAAAACGTAGATGAATTATACTCGTATTTCTTGAAATTGAGGATCAATTTATGTAGCTCCCCTCCATTTTGCAAAATATACATTTATCTCCCCTATCTTTAACAGAAATTTGACATCATTAATTTTTTTTATTAATTTTCATTTTTACCCTTTTGGGTTGCATTGCACACTTTAGTACGGATTTCTCAGTACCCTAACTCCGGAAAAAAGTAGTTTTACCAAATAAATATTCACATGTTTTTTTTTTTTGAATTTGATGCAAACTAATAATTTCTGTAACATATATTATTTCAAATATGAATTAACTTTTTGGTATATTAATAGTAAAATAACACTTGATATTAATTCAATTATTTTACTTTTCATTATGAGCATTAATTAGATTATCACTTCCATCATTATAAAAAAATAATTTAGTTATTTTACTTTTTATTATATATGATATCCAAATTTAGCAGTATGTGCATTAATTAAATTATCACCTATATCATAATAAAAAAAAATTTTATCATATAAAATAAAATTTATTATTTCTAAAAATTGGTTAAACGGATAAATAAAATATACATTTGAAACTGCAAGTTCTTGGCAAAATTAATTTTATTACATGAGGTGAAAAAATAATATCATTTGAATGTATTGAATGGTTTTCAATTTTAAATATGAAAGCTCTGTTAATGTTTTGATCAAATAAATTATTTTATTACTGAAATTTTCTTTTCATTTCCTTAAAATACAATTCCTTTTTATTTTTCTTTTCCAAGTTCTTGTCTTTCCTCCCCACACGCTCAGATCAGGATTTTCTGGAGCGTTCAGTATCCTCTTCCCAGCTCTGTGCGACCTCTCATATTTCCTCCCTGTAGGCTACCCAGCTCCAATCGAATCTTGCCCTACTCTGATCTTCATATTCCTTTGTGGCTGATAGCTATGGATCCAACCTCAGGAAAATTTGATCCTGGGCGTTCCATCATTGATGTTTTAGAAGATATATTAGGGTAGTGCTATGGGAATTAGATTTACTAAGAAGTTAAGTGTTTTAGATTGTATTTTTTGAATAGTAAAACAAATGAATTAAAATTAAAAATATAAATTTCAATCCATTAAATGCAGTATAATAATTGAACTCCTCATAACTTTATCCAATGCATTAGTAGTGTGAGTCTCAGACTCTTATTTGTTGTTAATATCTTCAATTTTTTTTATCAATATTTGGGTTTTTATCTGCTTCAATATCCTGAATGAAATACACTAGGGAATCAAAATGGTTCTAAAAACTTGTAAACAATTCAGAAAAGTAGAATAAAAAATCGAATTTTTAAAAATTAGTTTTTATTTGTTCCTCTGCTTTGATTTTTTAATACTGAATTTTGTAGTTTCCTTGTAGACTGATAAACGTGAGAAAGTGATCTGCTGGGTTAAAGTGTTTGCATTGCCTGGGATTAGGGCTTGCTATCTAGTGTGGGTTTAAGTGTTTGCATTACAGGAGATTTGGGGTTGATAAATAGAGTTGTCAGCAGCCTCAGTAGAATCAAAATAAGGGTAAAAATGAAAATTTCAAAAATGAAACTGATGGTATTAAGGTTCTGTTAGTCACAAGGGGTGTGAGTGTATATTTTACAAAATGGAGGGGAAGCTATGTGTATTTATGCTAAATTTCAGTGATTGTGAGTGTAATTTAACCTAAGAAAAACATAATAGCCAAACATAAGATTGAAATCTTTAGGAGGCAAGAGAGAATCTATCTATTAAGACATCTATTAATTATATATTTACTGTAATCTCCCTTCCATGCAGCATTATTTAAATTTTTGCATTTCCCCGTCTGAATTTGGCCAGGCGCTTCTGCTTGGTCGAGGATTTAATTTAAATTCTTAACTATAATTTTTGTTTTTAACTTTTATAACTCTAGCTACTATTTCTTCTCTTTTTATTTTGCCTCATTGCATACTTTTCATCTTTTCCATTTTAATTTAATGTTTGTTATTTACAGTTTAAATACTAATATTACTTAGTAGTAAACACAAAACATCATAATTTATTTTTGTCATAAAATATTCTAAATAAATTAAAAGATTTAAAATAGTTGAATTGGTTAACTATACTTTTTTTATTATATTATTTTATCACCTGGCATTGTTTCTCTTCATTTTATTTCTTTGATTGAGTTACTTCTCCTTTTTATTCCTTTCATGTTTACTACTATTTTTTACAATACATATGCCAAATATCACAAAGTAGTATAGATATAATATGATATATTTAATTTTATTATAAAATATTTTAAATAAGTTAAATTTCATATATAAGAAATAATAATTGATATGATTAATTGCACATTCTATTATTTTATTAAAATATTTAAAAACTAAATTTAAATTTATTAATTTTATTTTCAATATTTTTGTAATATCAAATTTTAAGTATTATATTTTAAGTCGAATATTATAATT